>LDUD01000080.1:61554-76639 GCA_012184295.1 Dactylella cylindrospora
TTTGTCGAGGTTAAAGGATATTCATCTGCGTTACTCCGAACATCAACGGGAGACTGCGTTGGACTGATTGTTTCGAGTGTTGGGTCTTTATTTTCGTCATCCGACTGGCGAGAAGCCGACATGGTTTCCTGCAGTATATTTTGCCGTAGCACAAACCGGACGCAAAGGAATGTCGGCGGCTAAATCATATAGTCGTTTGTCGGTAACACCAGATTAATCTCCACTTCCACCGAAGAATAATACATAGAATGAGGAGTCTGCGGCTTATCCAGTATCCATTATCTCAGGGTCTAGGGCGATATTGAAATGTTTCTGATCGGAGAGAAAGAGAGGTAATGGAGCGAGATCCACGTCTTCTCAAATACTCAGGAGGCTAGTAGTCTAGATATTTTTGTCTCTTCTGGTGCTGTCATGCTCTTTTCTTTCTCAGCTGGCCATCCCGTTTAGAAATTGCTGCATTTAAGACATAGGTTTCGACATTTCAAACTGAAAGGCAAAAAAAAAAAAAACTCTTGGACCCCGAATTGCTGGGAACCGACAAGGGCGAGGAAGAAAGGGAAAAAACAAAAAACGAGGGAAAAATAGGAAAATGGGGGCTGCAGTTTGGCTGTGACAGGAAGTGGCCGTACATACAGCCAGGCGCCTCAGAGATTCTTTACGCGATTGCCTGATTGTCCTGTCTTTGTACTTCCTGGTAAACCCCCTATGGTCTCCTTCCTACCTCTCAGAAACAAGGTACATGGTGGTTCACCTTCATCTCCCAAGAAACACCATTAACGTCCATGCCACAGGGCCGACGGGGTCCGCTGTACCAATCTGCAAAAGAGTTTCTCGATTTAGGGAAACGAGGGAACAATCATTGAGCATGTGAGCCACAGGATTGCTTCGGATCAGGTTTTCATGGAACATCGACCATGCTCTCGTCTATGTCGGGCTGATCTTCACCCTATCATGATTTGCAAATAACGGTGGAGAGGCGAGTATGTACGTATGCGCGTATGGCAACATATTACCTTCTGATGACCCATACCACTTTCATGGAAATCCTTTGGGTCTCCGGGTTCTACCAGCGCATGCTGCTCTAACCCCCACGAGGAAATCTCGCCGTAAGTCTTTGGATATTTGAAATGCTTCGTTTAATATATCTAGCTGTGTGACGGGACCCATTAAACTT
This sequence comes from Dactylella cylindrospora, assembly GCA_012184295.1. Classification (NCBI taxonomy): domain Eukaryota; kingdom Fungi; phylum Ascomycota; class Orbiliomycetes; order Orbiliales; family Orbiliaceae; genus Dactylella; species Dactylella cylindrospora. Next base: position 62,729 of record LDUD01000080.1, read on the forward strand.
TCTTGAATGTGGGACATGTGGAGATACCCCAATCTACAAGGCTTCAATCCGGATTAATCCCCAAGTCTGTATTACCCTTACCCCAAATCTCAGGTCCTCTACACCCTCTCTCTATTTCGAATGACCTGAAGGAAAAAACTTCCAAGACGAACCGTACCATTGGATCAGAAATTTCCTCAATCTTTTCAGCCACCACGTTCATATTGCATGATTCTCTCACTCTGTTACTCTCTTTCTCCCTCCTTATCCGCAAAAGCAAAAGGGAGGGCCATGGTACTGCAAACAACAAAAGCTTTGCCCAAGGATTTTCCCGTTGAAACTGAATCCGTTCCAATGAATTTGATAACGCCTTTCGCACTCCAAATCACGTCACTTGCTTGGGATGAGGTTGGTGTTGCCAAGAAGGTCGGCATGTACGCAGGTGGGTCCCCAGCACCCTGGTCGGCTGTGGTCCCCATATGCATGAACCAAGATCAGAACATGGATGCGAAGCCCAGATGCTGGCTAAGGATAGCTTATTTCGGGTGCGCCCCATGCGTGTAGCCTCAATTTGTCTTCATTTGCGTCCATATTTTGGGGGGCTCTGGTTAGTGTCAACGGCTTGAAGGGAGTCTCGCGCTCGCCTACGATTAGCTTCCGTTTATGGTGTCAGAGGCCACGGAACAAAACTATTTTTTTTTTTTTTTTTTTTTTTTTAAAAGAAAAAAAAACTCGAGATGAGTGTTCCGAGGAGAGCTGGGCGCTATTACTCTACCATTACTTAATTTATATGAGGGTCTAGATTAAAATTTAAAACCTCGGTGGGACGGCGAGAGTCCTCCATTCATCTGACCGAAAATCACGCCTTCGAGCTCTCCAGTTGCGTATTTCTCTTTATCAGATCCAGAGCTAGCCGGACCACCTGACTGAAGAGTCTCGAGGGTTAGTTTTCTGCCTTGGGGTCCATTCCATTGCCAGGAGCGTGACGATGTTATCGATAAAACCGCGGTAAGCTCCGTAAGGTCGACCAGGTCAAAGACTTGATGGACTAATATAATTCATTGTTCCAGACCAGTCACGCCTCCCTTGATTAGGAATATGTCGAAACCCCATTTAGGATACATCCATGCCGGGGTAGGTCTGAATATCGATACCGCTTGCAATATCCTGCTTGAAGAAACAAACGGGACGTCCGCATATCCCGCTTAGGCATCACTGCTGTTTCTCAGCCGCTTGACTTAGCTCTTGATATTGATAACGGTAGATGGATTTCAAACCTGGCCCTGGTTGCATCAAATTAATATATTCGCTAAAATGGTAAACAGTGCTGCACCCAGACCTGATAAATGTACACACGTGTGCATGCCTTCTCTGTGTTTACTCTCAAACTTAACTGCTTTATCCCTGCCTATGAATGTTAACCTTTCGCCTGCATATATGGATACGTATATTCGAGTCAACGCAGAGAGTTATGAACTGGGAATAAACTTTCAAGGAGTATTAGATAGCATAACCAGGAACAAAGGAAAATTCGAGCAAGTTAACTTTACACACTCAGTTCTTAAAGAATTTTAATTAGCTTGACTGCGTAAGCCCCCATCTGTTAGTCTAATATATTCAGGGTTTCGGCTGAGGCGTAAAACCCCCATCCCGTAGTTGAACAAGCTAACCCGATATTGGACGCTTACTCACCCCAATCTCCGATACCGTGAATAGTTCGATTGTATACAAGAGTGTCGCTAAAGGTGATGCTGCTCATATTTCATATTCAATCCCAAATTGCAATCCCCAACCTGTATACAGCTGTATCTGCGGCGAATCCGTGTCTCTCTTGTAACGGGTATCCGACAATGGGCCCCCTTGGCCTTAATGCACAAGTTGGAAACCCGCTTCAGAGGGGGCTTTGCGGCTGAACCCCGCAACACATCCAGTCATGTTAGCTCTCAGGATCTGGACCCGCATACTATGCCAGCGACACTCGCCCGATCCTCTTTGTAGAAGCCCATGAGAATCGAAAATCAAGCCGTCACGGGCATGAGTTCAACTTCAACTTTTCTCCGCGAGCTCGCTCGCAAGCTGGATGTTGACCTCCACGAACTCCTAACCCCCGTTCCCGACCGCCGAACGGCCGACAAGGGTGCCATGCCACCACCGTTTTGGAACTCGAAACCTACATTGTCCGCCCTGCCTGCCGAGCTTCTTACGCTCATCCTGACCTACCTTCCTTGGAAATCCCAGTATCACCTCTCGCTCGCCTGTCCTCAAATCACTCCGCTCCTCGCCTCGGCGTCCGTCCGCCGAGTCCGCTACCTCGACAACTCCCACGAAGCAACTATACAGGAGCGTCTACGCTCCTCATGGCAAGAGTCGTTCGGACAGCTAGCCATGCGGCCGAAAAGAGAAGTGGAACTACAGCGACTTCCCGTGATACTCTTGGATGGGTATTTCGCATACACTGAAGAAATCTCCCCGGACGATGCGCCAGGGGAACCTAATCCGGCCTGGGAATGTCGCCTAGTTCGAGGAACGTATCGGATCATAAAGAGGGATGTTTATCTCACCGAACCAGCCGAGGGAATATGGAACTTGAACAAATCTCCGATACTCGACGATACTATCCTGCCATCAGGACCGGGCACCGATGGGAATAACACCTGTCAACTAGGAGCATTTGCTTTTGGAGATGTGGTGGGGTGGTGGCAGTGGGTGGATGGAAGGATGCAGACCGTTTATTCGCTCATGTTGGAAATCGGGGGCAAGCTAATGATGCGGTGGAGAGATATTTACTCTGACGAGGAGAAACCGAAGGGGATTGTGTTCCATGCAAGCGTGTTTGATGAGGGGATCATGTCAATGAGCGTTTGGAGCTTGGACGAGGCGTGGGAGGGAACTCAAGAAGGCAAGGAAGTGACGTGCGCTAGTCCCACAACTGCGCTCCGTTCCCACTACCAGCTGGAAGATAGAGGCCGGGGAACCCTAAATAAGTTTCAATGGTGATTTCAGTTTTTCGCGGGCGAAGAACAATATACTCGGAACTTCTCCGGATGTCGAATGCTATGTATAGGCGTATAAGCGTGGGCAAATTAGGCTATTATTATTAATATAGATCTAATGCGACACATCTCCCTGAATAGTAGCACTACGCTCACTGTATACACTAAAAGTCGTATTTCGAAGCCCACATCACGCCCTAATTTGGTCAATGATCCTTCGCACCCTTCTTCTTCGTCTGCCTTCTCACCATCCTATCCCACTTTTTAATCGTTGGTAGCCCATTCACTGCCACATCCAGAAACCACAATCCTGCTGTGACCGCATCGACGCCAGGAACCACCCAAAATTTCGCCAACTTTGCCCAGGAGAACCACGCTGCTTCCGCTGCATGTATTAGAACAAACGTCCAGTACCCAATAGTCGTGTATTGGTACATCAATTCCGCCACCGCCGGGTAGTCCTTGAGTATCGATTCGCGAAGAAAGCCTCCGGGGAGTAGTGTGGTCGGTAGAAAGAGTATATAGGCGGCAGTAAGCATAGCAAATAGAAAGACAATCTCCCCACGCTCCGGCGGCTGCCAATGAACTTTAACGCCCACCATGTCTCTATCAACTCTTAGCGCCGCTTCAGCAGCTCGAGTCATCTCAACCAATCTAACCCTCGAATCCGCCAGGGAGTTCATCGGTGGCTCGAAAGGTATCTCTTTAACCTCATCATCGATGGATACAGAAATGTGGGTTGTTTGAATGTCGGAGAGGAGGACGACGGGTTTGGCGGTGGGGAGGAGGATGGTTTTCGGATAGTTTAGGCGGTGGACGAGATAGAGCTTTGTATCGTATACGTGGTCTTTGTTCATGTGAGAGAGGATGCGAGTACGAGCGGCTGCTTCGGACGCCATGATTGCCTTGGAGGGGATAGCGATGCTGGTGAGGAATGCTGTCGTGGCAATCGAGCTCGAGAGTGCAGATGGAGAGGGCTGTGTTGCGAGGCGGTGTTTGATGGTGATGTTACACAGACCTATTTAGGCACGGGATGCAAAACTGTTGTACGATGAGAGTTTGAAAGTCCGAGGAAATAATAGGTACTAGTCGAGGAAGATAATTCCAAGAAGGAGAGAATGCACTAGCAACTTGTTGCTGCTCTCCATCTACTTCGAAACTGAAAATACCACGAGGAGGGGAAACAGGGTGGGTCACGCAGGGCATCCCGACCTCGGAACATCGCACGGAGTTTTCGCTCGCCATGGCCCCGACCAAGCCAAGCGAAGGCGAGCTGCTATCTTGTCTCGCAGGTCAGACGCTGGCCAAAAACAAACAAAACTGCCATCTTTTGCCTTCGAGAACATCCACCACCTGTGTTGGTCAACCGCTTGTGTTGTAATGGACGAAGATAGAGCTGTCAAAGTAGCTAGGTACTTAGGTACTTAAGTAGTAGCTGGTAACGTAACTATAGATAAGCCACACCCGAAAGCCATGGAGCATCGGCCTCCTGGGTACTGGGACAATATGAAGATTGGAAATAGACTAATATTCCCTCTATTACCTCAGTATCTTTTGTGCATGTTTGGAACCAATGCTTTATGCTATAGCCGTCTTCAAAAGGCAGACAAATGTGGACTGTACTGCAGATTAAATTCCTTAGCTCAGGTGCTGGATTCAATTACAATTGCATGCAACGGATACGTACCTGGTTCGCTAGAAAGTAAAACACCTGTGCGGGAGGTAGCTGCTACAGGATAGAAGGGTTGAAAACAAGGCGTTCCCGGCCCAAGCACTTGCGAGAGACTACCTTCCTTCCCAGTAACTACCCCACAACTCTGAGCATACCATTCCTGAACCCTCCCAATTCTCTTCCCCACACAAGAACTTAAATACCAGCGCGGAAACACTGCTCGGGAGAAAAGGAACCAGAACAACGAAGAGAAAAATTCCCTAGATTACCTACGACCCCAAAAACTATGGGCGCGGCATCAGGCCATTGGGTTCGGTGCAGTATCTGCGGAAATCGGCTAAGTGATGAGGGCAGATGCATGAATTCGGGCTGCCAGAACTATAAGGGAGAACCCCAAACCTCTCAGCCCTCTTAACTCAACCAGCTCAGCTTGCGTTAAACGGCAAATAAAATTCGATATCGAATATCACCAAACTAGAACCGAAGCCGTGGTACCGGGGAGTCACCGTGGAGGATAAAATCCCACAGCAATCACAATGGCTGATCAAGTCACGGCAAATCCCAAGGATGAAGAGGCGGTAAATCCTCCGGACTACCAAGAAGAGGAATTCAGAATATGGCCACATAACTATGGCACACGGCCTTATCCATATCTAGAAGAAATATTATTCGAATCCGCCAGAATGATGGAAGTTCGAATAGCAATGCTTAAATACTCGATTGCGAACCCGCACTGGGAGCGGATTACAAGAATCAATAATTTACATTCTTTGATAAATCAAATTACCACCCAGGTATCGTTAATCATTCCTCCGCATCTAGCGGGCATGCTAAACTAGACGCTAATTTATCCTGTTCTCTACTCCTGCCTCCTAGGACTTTGAAAATGAAACGCATTACTTAGAGTATGTCAGCCTCAGTCTCCGAAGGAGAGGGGATGGGGTTTCTATCATATTCGAACCCTTACCTCTTCCTTTATAAAGTGATCATGATGTGCTGATCCGACAAACCAGCATCGTGATGGCAGCAACGCCTGATGCTATTAAAGCTTTAGGATACCACCGACGCCTGACACCACTTTTTCTTGATATCGCACACATCTCCAAATACACAGACGGCTGGAGCGCACAAAGTACGATGAGCCTTCCAAGATTCCTCTCACTCAAAGCCGAGCACTAATTTTAGACCAGGGTTATTCTTCAGTTTTCAGTTTATGGAGCTATATGTACCAGGGAAAATACCCTTAGAAGCCCGACGCTGTGAATCAACTCCAACGTATTCCTTCAGTGGTATACCATCCTCGAGGAATCGGACCTGGCGTACTTCGCGAATATCTCTGTTGGCACAACTTCGATCACGGGGGCAATATTATTGCATAGTCTTCCTGGATCCTTTCGATAGGTTCATGGCTGAAGCTATCCAGCTTCTTTTAGTGGGAAACGAAGATAGTATTCCACTGAGTAAATCTTGTCATATTGTCGGCGTCATTTCAAGTGTCCTGTACGCCGTAGCAGAAAAGTGGAATGAATTCCTAGAACATTCAGAGATGGAGTTGTTGGATCTTGTGAGTCAAGCCACCAATCTCAACAGTTAAGTTTTAACCATGCTTGCTAAATAATCCTAAAATATTTGTGTTCGGTACGTTCTAGGCAGAGAAGAGTAAAGGAAGATATTCGTCACTCGAGCAGCAATTAGAGCTAACTCAGAAATTTCACGGGCTTCTCAAATTATTCAATGAGGCCCACCGTCGCATTGCAGCGGCGAAAAGTATATCCCTGGATATAGTTGACCACCCTTTCATATTAAAGGAAGGCCTACAGCAAGAGTTGCAAATATCGCTCGCAAAAGTGAGGAGCCTGTTGGAGGACAACTGCACAAAGACGAGGGAACTAGTTGAGGACGCTAAAACACTTATCAGTCTGGTAATACATTCAACCCAAGGTCCGATACAGCCCATCCTAGCGACTGACCAAAGCTTACTTCCAAGATTTTCAACATTGCGAACCTTCATAACGCCTATGCCGCCGCCGAAGAGAGTAAGGCTGCAAACATGTCTGCCTCCGATATTCGACGCGTTACCACGCTTACTTTTATATACTTACCAATAACGCTAGCCGCAGTGAGTGCATTCAACGCCACACCGAGGACGAACGTCTGTGCGTGAGAATGAGGACACAATTACAGGCAACTCTAGTACACAGCGTCCACTAACGGATTCGATTGGAACCCAGACAATTTACGGGATGAACATACACCAGATCACTGGGGACAAGGACCAATACCCTATATGGGCTTTTTTAGTACTCGGCGCTGGGCTACTAGCTTGCACCGTGATTATATGGGTTATTTGGTCCATGAAAAAAGAGGTTTGTGAATGGTTTAAGAGAATTAGGAAAAAGCGGCTTCGCACACCCGGAGTGTTGGAGGCAGTGACAAATCCCTACTTCTAATAGAGACGGAGGGTACGATATTGCATACCTCGAATAACGATGAAGGGTCAGGGTTTGCCCTCAGATAAGCCTCGAGCCGCTAATGAGTCAGACCGAGTCAGCAAGAGAATATTTATTTGCTAGCGTCTACTCGTCTTGGAAGTTATTTCATTCATCAACTTAACAGCTACCAACTACCACCCAGGGCGCAGAACCAAACATCCGATAAAATTTTTGTAAACTGTACATAACTTCACAATTATAGAGCTTGTGTCATGATCGTATGACTATGCAATGGAATGAATCTTTTAGAACCATCTAATAGATTCACCTAAATTACCATATATATAAAAACTGGATGAATGATTTTAAATTTTTGAAATTTTCTGCTCGAGAGATCGAAAGTCTAGAACTCTATAGTGCATATATATATAGTGTCTTTGATATATCTGACAAACGTTGCAAACGAAAATGACACACTAACAACACTGAATTTTTAAAGGATTACTACGGATATCGTCAACACTCGGATGCTGACATCTAATAGACTCCGAAGTTCCGAATTAACTACGCGAGATGAATGTCGGCTAGAGCTGAATACCCTTGAGCCAGATTTGGAATTCGCAAATTTCGTGAATGCGACAATACGTATTCTGAACACACGACTCAGTCACGATTATTGTCTCGCTACCTAATTAGATGACCGGCAGTGCTAAGTGGGTCTAAGATGACGACGATTAGTCATCTTGATCAAGGAACGGAGATAATCGATTTGAGGCCACGCGAACGCTTTGGGTTCAATTCGCCTTCGAGCTGCTATGCAATTATTGACAACAAACCGTTTATATCGAAGTTTAAATAGGCCATTGCTTGAAGTACTAAGTCTACTGCAGTTGTCTTAAAATGCGCTGCGTGTAGTAACACAAAATATCAATGCAAAACGCAGTCCCTTCATTATGATTCCCAATCTCCCCCATGAACTTCAAACCCATATTCTCTCCTTCCTCCCTATCAGTGACCAAATAATCGCCCGCGGCGTCTGCTCGACTTGGGATAGGATCATCAAATCCAAAACCCTGCTCAGAACCCGTTATGCCCCGAATGTAGTCCCCCCACCGGACCCGGACTACGGGCATGAAATTCCATCACTTCACCTTCTACTAATAGACCGTCGTGAAAACAGCCATACAACGAGATTGCAATGTAGGGTCGAGAAGGGAGAGCTAAAGAGTGTCTATTTGCATCGCTGGATGCTGCAAGGCTATATTCCCACATGGATGACAGCTGATAAGCCCAAACATGAGAGCTTCAATATCATCAACAATCCGGTTCTGGACGAGCCCCTCTTTTCACCCTTTCTAAACCTCAAGGAAGCCCTAGAATCCATCGACCCGAACGGCATAAAGATCGACCCCATAAGCGAGTACCCGATCAATCGGCACGAATCAGCAGAAGAAATCCTCTCCAAGCTGCAATTTGAATTCGAGGGTAGCCAGCCCGACGACGAAGACAGGTGGTGCTGGTCGGTTGGCACCATGGCTTCTTGGATAGAAGGGAAAGGAACCAGAATGGATGCTCTCACTGTTAGGCAGTTCCTGCTTCTGGTTGTGCAGGAATCGAAACGATCGTACGAGCCGGATCCTGATTATCAGGCCGAGGGGACGGATGTTGAATATTGCTTGAGTTTATTTTTCAAGAAATCATGTTTCGCGGGCGTCAGGAGTGATGGGAAGTGCGAGCTGGTAGTGGATATCGATCTTAGAGAGGTGGGTAGAGAGTACGAGACCCCCACATACTGGGCTGTATGAAACATCCTCAAGCTTTTTCGAAATATATTAATTGAATCTTCATTCGGCTTTAGCAATAATATTTTCTAGCTTGCCTCCAGGGCTTCCTAAACAGTAGTAGAAATAAATATAGCATGAGAGAAATTGATCTATATCGGTATCAATATAATCAACTATCAATTAGGATCCAGGCTTAATTATAAGGAATGAGAGACCGTCATGCATCAGCTGATATCGGAGTTAGCAGATGGCTAACATTCCTACCCACTTCTTGGCCAAACACTCTGTAACGAATAGTTTCTTTTTATACTATATCTGCCTTACCCCCTCCTAGCTCCTCGCCCCGGACCCCATGCAGAGGGGGTGCCAGGTGCCACAAACCCAACCAACCAGGCTAAGCTATAAGACTTGGCGATTCCAACTGTTGGTCAACGCATGGCGCCACCCGTTAGAGCAAACAAAGTGTTGTTGCAGGAAGCAGAGCCTTGCTTCGACACTGTTCGGTTGAGCGAGCGCAGAAACTCAAATCGGGCAGGATTTAATATCCGGAGAATCAAAATGCTGACATCAAATGCCGACTACCGAGATGACATGACCTATCCTACTTCTTCAATTTTTGTAAACTCATAGACGTCAATATGGGAAGGGTTCCAGCTACGATTACTGCCCTCCCCGTCGAGCTCCTGATAGACATACTTTCTCCCCTATCCCTCAAAGACCAGGTCAGCGCCTCGCTTGTTTGCACTCTTTGGCGTTCCATAATCGTTAGGCATCTCCTAAACACCCGGTACAATCCTTCACAACATCAAAGCCTATCGAACACCAGCTCAGGCTATACCATACCATCCCTCCACCGTATAATATTTGACAACTCTGGTAAACAATTCACCCGGCTGGGCTGCATAGCCCGCAATGGAATCGTCGAGAGCTACTTTCTGGATAGAGTTGTGTTCAAAGAGGGGATAACTGGATACCAACCCTCCGTGTACGGGACCTCCAAAGTTTACACGATCGATGTTTCAACATGCAGTTTCCTCGACGAGAGGCTCTTTTCGCCGTCCGCTGAGGTGATTGCTGCGAACGGGTTCTTGGCTGCTCAGCAGTCAACGCTAAAATCCTGCAGGCAAAGGATCCTATTGGAGTTCGATGTTCGCCTCTCCAACGTCGGTCTCACGCGAAAGAGGAAGCGACTTCAAAAGTGGCTTAAAATGATGAGGGGAATGGACGATATATCTACGATCACGGTTAGGCACTTCGTGGAAACGATCGTAAGGGGTATTCAGCCCTACATTGAGAATGGAGGGGGCATTCTACGAGACAGGCACACAATTATGTTTACGTCGGTTGGTATACCTGGTGGGTATGATTCTTGTGGGTTGGTCGTTCGGATTGATAAGTAATATTCTCGGCTATGGGGGCGTAGAGAGAACAAGAGGGCGAGGCATACATGTAGAATACACGCTAAAGAATTACATTGTAAGTAGCTAGTTTATATATAATTACTGAAAACCAACTTAACAATTTCCAATTAATGTCTAGGAGTACATGGAATAAACCAATGCATATTAATAACTAGCCTATGATGCATCTAAGTTCAGTTAATAGATCTATTAAATTTCCAGTACTAATTCATACACTAGTCAAGACATTTTCCTTATCATGTGACCGAATTTAAACATAGCCTTAATATTTGCACCAGAGTCCGATGTACAAATTAGATGTAGATCATTGATGATAAGGATACTGGAATTGAGTATAGGTCTTAAAAGCTATCCGCGGGGCCTACCCTAAGTAGCTTCGGAGCTCTTAGGTGTCTCTTTCTACCCTGGTACGTAGCCAACAAACCTCATCATCCTCCTTCTCCATACATGCAGTCAAAAAAAATCCCCACGAAGCCCCTCTGCCCGGGGAGAACACGGAAGGCCCAAATAGCAATCTGATAACTACATCCTCGCCACCAGGGTCCTCAAACTCCAGATTCCATTTAGCACCTCTCATTCCCGGCCGTATATCCTTCGACACCTCTCTGCTCTCCACGGCTTCAACCAACCACTCGAACAGGGATCGAATCGATCTCTTCGGGTCACTGAGCATAATCCCCCTCTTTGAAGTCCAAAAGCGGAAAGAACTCCACCGCTCTTTCCTATAAGCGCAAATATTGATAAACGTAGCTCTCATGCTAACTTCAAACTCATCGTAATCCGTCACATCGGCATCTGGTTCCGATTCGCAAGAACATTTCCCCGGGGGGCATTCCGGGGAGCTCCAATCGTCGCCTTCCATCGTACGGATGTGCTTGTTCTCCGCAAACTCGAAGGGAGAAATCACCGGCTCATCGAGGGTCCACGAGCCTGTGATGTCTTCCCAGAGGACTTTTCCAGAATCCTTATCGATCCCGATGCGTTTCTTGAAAGCGGCGACTTTGCCATCTTTTACGATGCAGACCAGTCGGCCGTTTACATCCGCGAGGATGCGGTGCAGCCCTGTGAGTCCGTGTTCTTCGTACGTCATATACCTGTTCCTTTGCGGCTGCTTGGTGGTTGAGATTATTGATTGCCACAGGTTGCAGACGGAAGCGGCGGAGATTTGAGACTCCAGGTCGAGGTTGGATAATATTTGGATTTGTAATTCCACCGGCAGGGCGGTGATTATTAATGTGGATTTCGCCGGCATGGTTAATATTTATAGCTGTGAGGGGTAATCTGCAGAATATGCGTTGCGTGTTGGATTTTTCCCAGCTCAACCGAAGCGGATCTTTCAGGATTCAAGTTAACGTGTAATGTAACGTATATTGGTGTGTCGGTATCATAAAGTGGATAAGAGTCGAGGTTCAAGACGCCATAGCTTGGGGAAGATGGGGAACAGAGTTATTACCTCTGACAGAGTATTTTGTCTTAAATTTCGCAGTTGGGGTTGGGAGGATATAAATATTTTAAACTACCGCAATCATTGTCCACGTAGCAATTGCAGTAAACGTCTACATGTGCTTGTAATTTGAATGCGTGTTACGTACCGTGCATGCGTTAAGGATCTGACTCTTATGTGCAGCAGCCAGCTGAAGCCCCACGCCATCAATGCGGAGGATCGTGTTGCACTGTCGCCTCGCGGAATCTCCCCTTGCAAATAACCCCAACCAGCGTTTTGGCGTAACGGTTATCCGGTTAGATACGTTAGGCGTACATGAAGGTTAGCCAGTAACGTTACAGAGCCTCATGGTTGATAAACAGCCTCTGGATGTCGATGCTGCTACCTAGAGGTCTAGCTGGCCTTTGATTGGTTACACCAAAAAATAATATATCAATCAATGCGATCCTTTTTTTTTTTAATCTATATTCTATATACAGACGCCGATAGGTTAGGGGGGGCCGGGGGGATAACTTGTAGATACCAGGCTGACGGAACCAAAATTAGCAATCTCGAAAAACTGAAAGAATACCATTCACACGCATGTTGTTATAATCTACGACTTAGCAATCAACTCCGATAATAATACACTGGATATTGTCTTCCGGGAGGTATAAACTGTTGCGCATGTTATGCATAATATCAGCCCAAAAGAACGACCAATGCCAAAATTTTACAACCTTCCTCGTGGCTTTCGTTCCAAATTCTCCGCTGTGATCACCTGATGGCCCGTTCGCATCATCCAAATCATATATGGGAACAAAATACCTGCTACTCCCTTGCTCAAAGTCAACTCTGCCGTTTTTCATCTCATAAAACCGCTTTGACACGTCGTAGTCACTGTAGAAGGGGCGTTGCAGTATAGACTCGCCGTCAACCATACACTCTTTGCAGATTCCCATTTCTTTTAATCCATCGTGGTAGTTGGCATAGTAGCTATCGGCGTAGGTTGACACATTTGACAATAGATCCCTAAGTGTATATGCTGAGGTGAGCGTTCTGAGCGTAGAGCTAGCGTGGGCGCAAGTCATCCCATTGAACCAAACGTTGGAGGTTGGAGGGGTGTTAGACTTGAGTGGGCTGTTGAGAGCCGGTATGAGCCACACTGGATCATCCAGAAAGGGCGGATTCACATATGATTTTGTCCCAGGGAGGTTGGCAAAATCCAAATCCTGGAGATGGCGCTTGTTTAGGGAAGGGAAAGATAGTGGACACCGATCCGACTTGTCGGGTATCGCCTCTTCCGCGGATACCAAAGTCACTTGTGGTTCAACTTCTATGCCGACCTCTCTGCTAACGCTAGGCCGACTGATCTGAGAATCAAGAACAAAGATATAGTCTTCAATAAGACGGTGAGGGTGATGGAGAGCAGTCCTGCGGACTGGAAGGTCCCAATCTTGATCCGAACGGTAACGCGAACGAAAACTCTTAGATTGACGAATGAGAACGCGCCAGGTCGAGAACGCTGCTTCACAGGCCAAATGATCCGGGTAGGACAGGTGTGAAAGGATCTCGAGATGGATTTCAGCGGGTAGGCAGGCAAGGAACGAGCGTTGTTGCTGTGCCATATTTTGAATTCGAACTTGTGTTGGCTAGGTACTTACTACTATATACGCGTATTTTAATATTTTGGGATCGTGAGAATAACTTGAATATCTAGAGCTAGAAAGAACAAGATGTTTTTCTATTCGATTTCGCGAATCCGGAGAGAGTTACTGAGCTTATATTCTTTTGCGGTGCGACCGCCTTATGAGACAATACTGAGTTAAACATATCCAACAGCCAGATTCGGAAGCCCTCTAGGCCAGGATCCGCCCAATAAAGATTCCAATCGACTTTCTGGCTCGGTAATATGGGCCAGCCGCGGAAGTTCGAAGCGTGCTAATTCTTCTCTCTAAAATAACGACGGTTCTGAGATCTGACCACTAATAGAAAACCCGCAATCGAAGGGGCAAAATAAAAATACAATCTTTGGCAGAAGTTGGGAAAGACTTATCGTACAAATATTGCAAATATACTATATATATAAGTAAATATATATATACACAACAAACTATGTCTAGCGTTATTCAAGTATATAATATAATAAAATATTAAAATATTTGAATATTAAGCTTTTTATTATAATAATATTATAAATTTATTAA
>LDUD01000011.1:145-75552 GCA_012184295.1 Dactylella cylindrospora
CCATTTTCCTTCCACCATTTTATTACCTTTGTGGCTTTTCAAGGTCCGTTCATTATACCCATCGCTCTGCGATTCGACATATTTACACAGAACAGTTAAATTAAATTAAACACCGCTACAAACCCTTAACTGAAAATGGGAAGAAAAGACCGGCATGACGGTTATTACTACGAGGAGGAACCGTATGATAGCTACCAAAAATACCACGAGAAAGGTCAAAAGTACGATACATACGAAGCATCGCAGTTCGGTGGCTCTCGAGAGTCGTATGGTTCTTACAGTTCGCATAAAACCTACGTACCATACGAGGATGAGGAGCCGTATGAAAGATATAACCCAAAGCCGTCGCGGAGGAAGTCGCGACGGTATTCCAAAGACTATGATGGACCCGGTCGAAGCGTGGGGGCTGGTAACAAGCGGCTAGTCATCGCTTGTGATGGTATGTCGTCAGTTCGAGTACATAATCAGAGAAGCGATGGACTAATATGCCTTGGATAGGGACATGGCAAGACTCCGCTGGAGATCTAGATGATGGCAAAGTAAAGCCTCCTACGAATGTCACCCGCATTTGCCGTGCCATCAAGACCGAATCAAGATCGGATGTACCGCAGATTGTCTACTATCAGGCAGGACCCGGTACTTCTAACAATCCTTTTGATAAAATTGTCGGTGGGGCCGTTGGGGCCGGTGTTGCTCAAAACATGCGAGAGTGCTTCTCTTTTTTGTCCAACAATTATACTCCTGGGGATGAAATATTCTTCATAGGATTCTCAAGAGGAGCGTTCACAGCTCGGAGTGTGGCGAGCATGGTCGCCAACCTAGGAATTCTCACAAAGAAGGGTCTAGAATACTTTGCGGTTATAATGAAGGACTACCAGCATAGATATGAGAAAGGGTACAAATCGCCTCAACCAGATCTACCGTTTTCCAACAAACCTTCCGCCGCGGACCTGAGGTATCTGGAAGAGTTATACCGGAGAGGAATGACGATTCCAAATGTTAGGATAAAGGCGATAGGAGTATGGGACACCGTTGGCGCCCTAGGAATCCCGAGAATAGGGTGGCTGCAAAAAATGGGCATTCAATCGAGAAGGATGGACGAGATGATGTTCTACGATACGACTCTGAGCCCTCAAGTCGAGTACGCATTCCAGGCTCTCGCTCTAGACGAGAGGAGAGGCCCATTTTCACCAACGGTCTGGGAGTTGCCAAAGGGTTCTCCGACCGTGTTAAAGCAAACATGGATGGTAAGCTTCCACCTTTCGCTGAATTTTGTCAACAATTTCTCACCGTTGACATATAATACACAGCCTGGCGAACATAGTAATGTCGGTGGTGGCTGGGAAGACCAAAATCTTGCTGATGTTAGTCTCGCTTGGATGATATCCAATCTCACCCCGTTCCTGGACTTCGACGATACCTATATCCATGGCGAATTTGAGAAGAATGTTCGCTACTATCACAAACGGAAGCTCAAGCCAAGACCATGGGGATTTGGAAAGATACACGATAGTATGGACGGCATGTACGCGCTGGGAGGAAGCGAGACACGCACTCCGGGTGACTATACACGGTGTGACCCTACCACTGGCGAGCGGACTGGCAAATTTTTAAGGAATACTCGTGAGACGATTCACGTTAGCGTTCGAACACGCATAGCAATGAAAGGTTACGGCGTTGACGATGAAGGGTACTATAGTCCCAAGGCACTGCGTAACTGGAGGTTCAAATGGGACGAAGCTGCAAGGAGATACAAGTGGGTTAACAAACTGACCGGAGTTGAACTTTACGAAATGGACTTGGGGCCTGTCGAAAGAGACATGGTACAAATGTATCCAAATGTCTACGACTACATCTTTGATGATGCTGGCGGGAAATATATTGACAACATACCGCGTGGGAAGGGAAAGACGGAAGACGGGATCACGGACGAGGTGCAGCAGATCGCCGGGGTTATCAAGGGGCTGCTAAAGTAAGGATAGAGGCTTTATGCTTTCCACAATACTGGGTCTTTCAATTTATTGTGTACCCTGGTCTTTTGCTACATTTCGGGTCTTTGGAAAATTTCCGATTTACCTCCAAAGTTTTACTTTAATCCTTACCTATAAGGATAAAATTTGCGTCTTTATGATACCAAGTTGCAATGTCATCGCTTATTCTTTCATTAGTATTTCGGCGCTTGTATAGGCATAGCTCTACCTGAATTCTGGGCGGTATACGAAACATAGGAAGGCAAAGGAGGAAGGGAGGAGGGGATATGATTACTCGTATTGTCCCTCGGCGGAATAGCTCGAGGTGATATCACATGTAATAACTGTCAATTAGCCCTTCAACCTTCCGTTGCCAACCATTCCCGTAAGAGCCTAGTATGAATTCAAAATTCCACATGCGTAGTTTAAGATAGACCCTGCCGATCTAGCGGTTAATGTCCCTTCAGACTGGCGAGGTTTCCGGTCCCGTCGGTGGGACATGGATGTACATACAAGGAGTTTTCGGCATGCATGCTAAGCGCTGGTAGTTCTAGAAAGCTGGGAAATTAGTACATGGCCTAGCCTGGGCGAACCAAGCCGTCAGCTAGTTGCGTGGTGGCTGTTGGCAATAAGCACATGTCAGATTGAGTTGATACTGCACGTGGGGGCCCTTGTGGATGCACTTCGTGATATACGAGATATTTAAAGTTACACAAAGTTGGGAGTGGGATTAGTATGGGCCTAGCGGGCCACTGTTTCACAAAAACTCCGGAGATCAATAGCTGCTGGATATAGGGGTGTGCCGAGGTTACCATGGTCGGTATCGTTAACCCCCCCCCCCCCTTTTTTTTTTTTTTTTTTGAACCCTTTATGCCTTATGCCTGATATCGGTGGTTGAGGGATGACCTCTCGCATGTTAGTCGTAAACGCGGACCATTCGCGGATTGCATGCTCACCGAATGGGCGTTTAAGGTTGCTGTATCCCTCTGGGTAGTGCTTACGAGCGGCATTAACTAGATTGTGGGAGGGGTCTCCAGTGGAGAGTGGTAGGGACACAAACGAGTCGCTCAATTGAGCCGCGATTACTGGTTCACTTTAGCTACGGCTAGATGACTTGCTCCTGACTCGATTTATGAATTAAAGCGTATTAGATGTGGGATGTACCCGTGGATGTAAGTGTTTGAGGATCACAGCAATATACCCGTGGGCCGGTTTTGCGTAACACGGTGATGCTCTTGCCGAAATAATGCATAAGGCGTACACGGTACTGGCTATAGGACTCTTTCACCTTTGGAGCTATGGATATGTGGAGCGTTATCCTGACGGATTTACGAGTCTCCTACGGCTATATTGGAAGTCAAAGGAAGATGAAGAATGAACGTACGCGTGCCGCGTGGGTGCAGCTACGGCATTTGGGAAATAACGGCTAGCCTATAATAAAGCACGTATAGTTAACGCGGAAGGGATAGTCTCTAGAAACTAGTCTGAGGGCAAGATATAGAGCTTGAGATTTGGACGCATTTCATGAGTTCCCATTCGCATTCTCTAGTTTTTTGTTGCACAACCATGAAGCGCATAGCATAGTTGTATAGCACATCTACCTTGCAATGATATAAAGTTTATATAATTTATGTGGTGGAGGCTAGAGATGGCGAAACTGGAAAAAGTTCTTAAGAGGAATGATTACAGGGAGTACATAGACAGGCTTAAATGTCAAAATTGAACAATGCTGAATAGACTTAAATAAGAATACCAAGTATACAGCTCCAAAACACGACTAGCCCTGTGTAAAGCATCGACGTGTCTGGAGCCGAGCTAGGGCCAGCCATGCTATTACTATTCGGGTTCCAAGCGGTTGGCGTGGGCGTTGTAAAAAAATATGTAGCAGTTGCAGCACCGTTGCTGTCGTCTTGAGTAGTGACGTAAACGTGGAATCCATTAGGGTCATCTGAGTATATGGTTGTTGTCGACGCTGTCACGCCGGCTATTGCTGCTGTGTCGAAAGGTGTCGTCGAATAAGATGTTGTAGTAGGGTTCATTGAAATCACATAGGCGACCGTTATGGTGCATAGAGTAGTTGTGTCTGTGCAGGAGCTTGGTACGGGGGGGTAATTGGTCTGAATCATTGGGAGGTTAGAATATGTAAAAAAAAAAAAACAATTCCATACCATGGGCTTACATGTGTTTCGACCGGGAAGCACGTCTTGGTGGTGGACCATTCCGTCACCACAACTACGCCATCAATGCCTGTGCAACCCGTTGATGAGCTTTGCCATGTCGTGGTGGTTGATGTAGTGGTTCCGGTGACTGATGTGACGTCCGTAGTGGTGCTGGTTGTTGTTCCGCTTGTCAACGTCGTAGAAACTTCTGTCGTGGTAGTGCTTGACGAAGTACTCGTGGTATCGACTACCTGCTGGTAAACGGGTCGTATTTGGGGCTGGATGAACCCTTCAGGAGCCTAGAGGGATAGGAAGCATATAATATTAGCATCTATGTTTAAATAATATTGATAACTTTTGAGGCTGTAATGGAATGGTGATGCCTTCCCCGGTGACGGCATCACCTAATTGGACCGGGAAGGAGCGTAATTTACATGGGCTTGCAGGACTATAGAGTTGCCATCAGGCATACTTTGCGTAATCTCTTGTCTCTTCTCGATATCCTCCACGATTGGAAGTGGGCTATCAAGTGTTCCATTGGTGATAGCGATCGGCTGGGGAGCAGGGCTCTCATTGTGGTTAGCTTGATCTGAGTCCACACCTCCAATCACCGCGATAACATCAGATTCCATGGGTTCAGATGCATTAAAGGGAAACGGATCCGCCTCGCCTAACACTGCGACGAACGGGAAGTCGGACGCTGGGGGAGAAGCATCCGGGGTTCCTACCGCGGGACCGGAGTTGACCAAGACGGTACTCGGTCCATTGTTTTCAATGCTGACTCCCGTGGTAACTTCGGCGGTAGTGGTGGTTTCCTGAACCACGGCTACCGTTTCTGTGGCGACTAGCCCAATAGTGAGGACAGCTGTTGATGTTGAGGTGGTTGTAGAGGCGCCGCTAAGACTGTATACGGTTAAGGTTGGATCTGGAGCTTCGGTAATAACGATGACGGTTCCTGATGGACTCGCCACTCCAGGACCAATCAGTGCAGTGATCGCCAGTAACCCTCGCAGACGCCGCATGGTAGATGCCGATCTCTTATGGAACTGGTGTTTGCAGCACGTTCCTCAGAATATTTTTATCGCGTGCTATGAGTAACCTACTCTTCTCGTGGACTGTCGATCCCGAGGGCGTAAGAGAGGCGGTAGAGATGAAAATTTAACTACACGATAAACTTGAGGAGGTTGGAGGTTGAAGGTTGAATCTCTCATGGGAAGTAGATCATGCAAAACGGGGAATGCCATTAGAGTGCATGAGGTGAACCTGCAATGGTGTTCTGAGGCTTTCAGACCGAGGATTGAGGCTGATATATTTGATCTGACTGGCTATCATTAGTAGCGCGTATTGCGGCGTTTAGACGTCCTAGCGCACACAGGCCACATATCTGAGTATGGTGTACTGTTACAGTTCCCTATTAGAGAGTGGTGGAATAAATTCTCGTGCAGACGCGACTCGAGCCTGAGATTAACTCACGCTTAGAGTTAAATCGAGTCCATAGGTTCTGTCTTTTTGTCATGTTGCATTTCGGGAAACCATGTGTTGTCATAATCTCTTGTTGACATTGATATTGATGGTATACAGTCCGCTACTCGTTCAATAATACAATACTATAGACACATATTAAAAATTAAAGGGGTGGCCTAGTTCATCAACCCCTACTACACAATGTTATTTTTCACTCTGAATATCAGCCAACATCCCAAAGCAATCTCTATGGAGAAGAATACGGCTAAAAGATCGAAAGCGAAGCCACTATTGACGTGGTCAGCACCCCAGCCACCAAGCTGCGTCAAGAGGAGGATGCCGGCAGCTCCACACAGTGAATAGACACCAGATATGGAGCCTTTTACCGCTAGGCGGCTCGGTTTCTTCTGAGCCTGCTGGTCCTGAGACGTCTGTGCGTTGTTAGCCTGGATTTGCTGTAGTGATGGTGACTGTGGGCCACCTTGCACCGCATCGCCTATGAGGGCAAGCGAAGACACGATAGCCCCAATTTCACCAATCCCCATCAAGGCGCAATGGAGGAAAGCCCAACTTCTGTCGGCACCGACGGAGAGTGATTGTAGAGCGCTGAAAGCCGCGCAAGACACGAAGCCAAGGACGGCAGTAGCCATTAAGGGGTACTGAGGCTCGTATCTGTCGGAAAAATATCCCACGATTGGTGCAAATATAAGTGCAAATAGCTGGGAAGTGCCTGTCAGCATCGCAGCAAGGATGTAGGCTTCGTGGCACGCCTTTTTGTAATCCGGGTCGCTGGGTAGCACAGGAGGGCACATTCCCCGGGCTCGCATCCACTGGTTCACGTAGAGAGGGATAAAGAGCGATATACCGACCGACATGGATCTAATAAAAGATTTATTGTTAGCGTTTTCCCAGGGTGAAATGGTATTTGTAAGCCTCAGATGCTACTGCACTTACCTGGCGACGAAGCCACCAAGATAACCGAGTCCAATTCTCCAATCCTCTCCACCAGCTTTCAAAGCCAGCCATAGGCCTTCAAAATAAGACTTGAGAGCGCCACCCCAAGACTTATCGGCTTCAGAGACTCCAGGTGCTTCTGGAGTTGAATCGGAGTTTTGCTGTTGCGATCCGTAGGTACTATCGTCGCCATCGCTTAGGATACTTTCGCTTCGTAGGCTACCAGCATCTGGCAAAAGGGCAGATCTCTCGTCCGGTTGGCCATTTTGGTTTGCATTTTCTACGTCACTGCCGGCCGCGATATCTTTAGCCTTTCCCTTAGATCTCCATAGCTTGGAAAATGTTTCACTCTTCCAAAACTCCCAAGTTTTGCCGCCAACACCTCCGCCTCGTAAGCCTACGAAAACGGCCAAGGCTACTAACCAAGCTACCAGAGCAACCACGTAGAATGTGTGTTTCAGAGCCTCAACTCTTGTCATGTGCTTGTTTTCCGCAAATTTGGTGGGAAGTGGTAGAAAGAAAACAAGGGCTATGAGGGCACCGCATCCCGTTGATAGTCCGACGAAACCGCTGAGTTTACCAGTGATCGCTTTGGGCACATTCCTTGCAGCCTTTCTCTGCTGTGAGCGGCTGCCGGGTCGTCGTCGGGGTGGGCGGGAGGGTGCGGGAGGCAATGTTATAGTAGACGCTGTTGAGGCGGTAGAGGAAGAAGAGGCTGCTCCGGTTGATCGATTCGATGACGTCCCCCGATTCCGATTCAGAGACGAGGATGAGGGATCAGATGTGTCGGGTAAAGTAGAATAATCACCAGAATCATGCCTGGGTATATCCAAGTCTGCGCGAGAGGGACGCTGGAGATCTGGCGGCAGTGTCGATATTTCCGGGAGGATTGCGGTTACGGATACCACGGTTGCAGATGCACCCGTCGAGAATAGCATCCTAGCGAGAAGGAGGCCTGGGTAAATGGTCTGGACCTGTACGGCTAGGACTAGTGCAAGGCCTACAAGAAAATAACCGCAAACGGCGACCTACGAGAAAAAGCATTAGTACATACCGACTACCTCCGCTGGAGGAGAGAAAAAGACGGGATCGATTTCACATACGAGACGAGTCCCGATTTTGTCGCTCAAAGAGCCCCAAAATATTACCATAAAAACGGCGACCAACTCATCCACAAATCCAAGTGTTCCAACAATGCTGCCAACTCCATCCTGAACGCCAAATAGGTCCGTAACCACAAAGCTAAGGGCGGAATTCAGAAAAACTAGGAACGATATAGAGAAGAGGCAAATTGCCAGAAGATAGGTGAGGGAGGCATGGAGGGGAACGTGTGCCGCGAATGGGAGCTTATGGCGGAGCCGTTGGGTGAGCGGCTTCGGCGGCGGCTGCGGTAATTTCGAGGCAAGCGAGTCGATGGCTCGAGACATCGACGGCCGATCTTGTCCAGCGGCTCTGGCGGGAAGGGATTTATAAGTTTAAGAGTAGATTTCGTCGCCTGATTCGTGGGTCGTGGTAATAGTGTTCTGCTGCTGCTGTTGGAGTTTGAAGCTAGAATCCTGAACAAAGGAAAGGGACGGGGAAGGTAAATTGTGCGGTGGAGAGATCTCTGTTCCCGCACAGCGTGGAAAGGTCAGTCCCGAGAGTCGGCGGTTAGTCGGTGTGGTCATGAGGGAAAGGGAAAGCGGGAGGAGGAGGAAGAGGAGGAGGAGGAGGAGGAGGAGGAACAAGCTAACGTTGTAAGAAGAAGGAGAGCGGATGCGGATGGTCACGGCGAACGAAGAGCCAGTCAAGTTCAACACGTCCCACTCTTTTTTCGGCCTAGTTGGTAGCTGCCTTACGTTGTTCTTACATGCACATGTACATGTACTATACTTGCTTCGCTCGCTCCCCGAATCTGCGCGGTGAGAAAAGAAAAGAAAAGAAAAGAAAGAGAGATCCATCCAGACTTGGAATCCCGGCAGGCGAGGTGAGAAAGAAAACAAGGTCATGGGGGGGGGCGTCCCGATTTGGATATCGAGAAATGGTGACAACACAGCAACACTCCAACGCAAATATTCCAACACCAACATGAAGGTATTTTATTTGCTATTCTATGCTCTTGCTTGATGTATACGTATGCATATGAGAGCGGAGAAACCGGTCATTCATATAATTGGGGAGACTCGAGCAAATAGAGCTCCGGCTCCTCCATTTTTCAATTTTTGTCATATCAACTATTGTGAAAAGATACTGCTCATTCATTGTTCATGAATTCATCCGCCGGCTCTTTCCTCTAATCAACTCGGAACTGTGTTTCCCAGTATTCTCACGGGACCCCATGATGAGGTTCTAGCCAATGCAATGGCCCAAATTGAGAACATCTTGTAGCTCGTGTCTTTTGACATGGCACCTGTGGCGTGGTTCGGGCGGCTGCTGCGTATTGTATTGGCTATAATATATAATCTGTCTCGGGTAGGCACGGTGCCTGCTCAATTGTTTCCCGAGCGACCGTATCCGTTACCCAAATTTTTTAAAATTAAGGCTGACACGGATACGCGATAACCGACCAATGGCCCGCGGAAGCGGAGATAGTGATCGGAATTTCGGAGCAATCGTCCATCCGGTGAATTAACAATAGCTAGCAAGCTTGTTGATACGGCGGACAGACTTGTAGGGAATAAGGAGCTCATAGCATCACTCAGTTGTTAAGCAGATGTGTGGACCTAGCAGCATTGTCTCGGGAAAGCTGGGCGTGGCTTGTGTTCGAACGTCAGGTTTACGAGACAACAGCAGAAGCTGACTAGTCCTTAGGGGTTCAAATCTTGCCCGATGCCCGAGTAAAATGCGGGGAGGCCTACCAGTGTTGTTTATCCTCAATGAGGCCCGCGAGTGTCGATATCTGGCAAGGTTTCACATTGTCCTACAATTGTACAAATCTGATGAATTGGTGAATCCGTATAGCTTTGTGCTTGCGGTTCGGATGCATTTTCGCCACGTGAAAAGACCGAACAAAAAGGAATAATCCCTTGGGACTCACACATGCCTCCGTAACAGTGATACGATTGGTAAGTTATTGGCTCGCCGATAGGGTTATAACTGAATATTTTAGAAATACCATCTAAAGTAGATAAGCAGTTGGGTATATAACAGCTCACTAGAGCTAATTTAAAATAATTACCCGCTGGAGCTCTTCTGGGAGTATACACGGTGCTGTATGAATGCTATTGGCTGGATATATGTGTAGCAATGGAGTCTCCTACTGTTCCATCTGCAGATAGATACCGAGTGAATGCTGCTCAATAAGCACCTGCAAGGGGTGGCTGCCGTGAGAGCCACTTTTGGCAAACTGTTGCTACCTCGTGTCGCTGGATGAGACGTCCATAGCCGCCACATTGCGGTCCACTTGCTAGCCTTATTAGCAAATTGGGATATGATCTATATTGTTTAGAGTAGAGAACCTCGGAAAGCTCCCCGGCCTAGCTCGCCATTCGCATGAGCCTTCCATGCATGGTCGTATGATATGCATATACATGTTAGAATCATCCAGGTTTACGTAGATAGGTGGCATATCTATTCCTCAAATTTACGCGCCCACTCTGTAGAGACATATGAGGTAGCTGCACATGCCCGGTGGTGAATTTCTATTTCCTCAAGCCGAACTTCACCCAACCGCCCAAGCTTCAGAGGATAGAGCGAAGGGCTTGCTACTTTGCTCCCTAGTTAGATTTCGAAATTTCCCTACCTTGCCACCAAAGATGGGATTCCATACATCTCTATAAAAGGTACCAGCTTTCCCCCTCAGTCTTAGAACTACTCTCAAGGTACTAAATTTCTTTCACACCAAACAGCAAATTCATAAACTACAGATCTGTCTTGTTTATAATATTTCATAGCTGTCTTGTATTGATACGTATCGTTCTATCTTATAATCGTATCTCTCACTCTTATTCTTCGGAACAATGTCAAAGGTCGACTCTGATACCTCCTCAACTACTGCCTCCGATCCGAATATCCAGCATGAGCTAGAGACTTTTGATGGCTCCGGGGTTGGTCAAAGTATTTCAGTTCCCGTTAGTGGGGTTGAAGCAGTGGATCCAATCTTCGAAGCTAAAAGCAAAGCTATCAACGAGGCAATTCAACATATGGGATGGGGGCGATACCAAACAAAGCTGTTCCTGATCTCTGGCTTCGGTTGGTTTGTTGATAATATGTAAGAATATTCGCTCGTTATTTTGTCTTCTTTAACACGCTATCAACGTGATCAACTTTCACTCACATATTGGGGTAGGTTCATGGCGGCTGTATCTGCTACCCTGCCAACTATCCGCATCGAGTTCAACCCTCCTCATGAGGGCGTTTTCTTGTGCCTTGGCCAGCAAATGGGCTTATTCGTGTGAGTAAGATTTCCTATAGATATGAAGTAAATCAAAGATAGCTGACCGTATTCTCTATTTATTATAGTGGTGCCTTTGTCTTTGGCCTGGTATGCTACAGCCTTCGGAATCTCTTAATCCTTAACTAGTATTGTAGCAAGCTAACTGCATATAGGGTTCCGACGCCATTGGTCGTTCTTTGTCTTTCAATATGACGCTTCTTCTAGCTGGGACCTTTGGGTTTGCGGTGGCTGGTGGACCAAACTATCTTGGTGTCGCTTTCCTCATGGCTGTTGTTGGCCTTGGAGCGGGAGGGAATATGCCCATCAACTCTGCTCTGTTCTTGGAGTTCTGCCCACAGAAATATCAGTGGGTTCTGGCCGTCTTGTCCGTTTGGGTATTTAAATCTCCTCTCGTTCATATATAATAGCATTATCCCAAAGGGCTAACTAACTTCTCACTAATGGGGTTTAGTGGTCTTTGAGTTCCGCATTTCTGGCTCTCCTAGCCTGGCCGTTCCTCATGTACTTCTCTTGCCCTTTGGAAACAACATGGGGTCAATGTCCCCGTTCTCAGAACATGGGCTGGAGGTACCTCTACATTACCATCGCTACGATTACCTTGACTCTTTGGACCATTCGATTTTTCTTTTTCCAACTCCACGAGTCCCCAAAGTACCTTTTAGCTCAGGGTCGCGATGGTGATGCGATAGAGGTTCTGGATGCGATCGCGAAACAAAATGGGCGAGAAAATATTGTTTCGTTGAACCAACTAATAGCGATTGAAGCCAGTATTAGGAGAGCTAGAGGGTTACCAGCGCTGCCGGAGACTGGGGAAGAGAAGTCTGCACCACCTAGAGACGGGGTATTTAGAGAAGCCTGGTGTTCGTTCTTGAAGAACTGCTCTGTTTTCAGTTGGAAGCATGTTAGGAGACTTTTCGCCACCAAGAAGTTGGCTTTTAGCACCAGCATGGTCATGCTCCTATGGGTGACGCTCTGTGAGTAACATGAACAAATTAGTTAACTTTACCCCATCTAACGCTGCGGTTTTTAGCCATCTCCTGGAACACGTATAACCTATTCCTCCCGGTGCTTATTGCCAATCAAGGGATAGAACTTGGCAAGCCGTCGCTAAACACAACGTACAGAAACTATGCCTTGATTGGTATCTGTCAGATCCCTGGATCGTTCGTTGGAGGATGGTTGATCGAACGAAAAGCACTTGGACGGCGAGGTGCCCTTGGTGTCGCCTCCTTGTTCTCTGGAGTATTTCTTTTTGGATACACACAGACGAAGACCCAGAATGCAAGCCTTGGCTTCCAATGCGCATCAGGTAAATTACTTTCGCTGCCGTTCTCTGAGATGGGTTTAGCTAACATTTCGAAAATCTTATAGCTGTCATGCAGAACATCATCTGGGGCATCCTTTATACATATACGCCGGAAATCTTCCCGTCCCCTTTGAGAGGCACAGGCGTCGGACTTTGTAGCTGTCTGAGCAATCTGGCCTCATGTTTTGGGCCCGTCTTAGGATACTATTCCAACGTCGGCAAGACCACCATTTATGCCTGTGCGAGTCTCTTTATTTTCGCAAGCGGCCTTGTAACTATCCTGCCGTATGAAAGCCGTGGCGTTGCGGCTGTCTAAGGAAGTTGGGCCAAGATACTGTTATGGCACTTACGGGGGACGCGAGAAAATTGTAAAGACTTTCATTCTGCAATCTGTTTTTCTTTCCACCGAAATTGCTCACATTATATTTCTACCCCCCTTTTTTTGATTTAGAATAATTAAGGCATTGTTCGTTTGCAAATTTGTTCAGAGCCAACGCTGATTCCAAGGAGAACAAAAAAAATATGTCTATTGTGTAAAGGGCTAAACCTGGTTGCTTAAAATAAAATTGTACTTATTCACTTTTTCCCGTATGTTGAAGTAAAGGGCTCAGACACTACCGTTCGAGCGAATTAATATTGATGTTAAGCTTGAAGCCTAATATAATTTGAGCTAGAGATCCCGTCGAACAAGCTTCAAAATCTATAACTTATCGTTGCTGATATCATGGGTGGGTACGTGAAGGCTGGACCTTCCGCATGTATATCTGCGCCGCAATAATACTAGACGACTTTGAGAGAGTGCATCAGTTAGGGTGCATCTTACAATTACATTGGCTCTGATTTCTTTGTTTCAATGGCGTGCTTTAACGTTTTTCGTTTCATCTCTGCAATTACATGATTTCATCGCATTTAGAATCCTGTTGCGTAGGATAATGCAATGGGCTTATATTTACTGCTTAGATAGCTGTAATCGGAGCTACAGTTTTGATGCTAGAAATGAAATTAGGGCTCCGCACCTCCCCTCGCAGAAAACCGGCTATATATCCCATAAAACTACTAGAACATACCCACCCGACTACTCTAGATGGATATCAAGCATCTCCAAAATCAATCCAAACAATCTAACCCGCCTAACCCACGCAACGTCCGTCGCGCTATACGTCGTTTTGCGAATACTATCTATCTCGACCATAGGACAGTGGCAATCTACTTAACTTCCTTGAGTGCCATTACTAAACTATTCACGCAGGGGTGGAAGAGCACCGATAAGGTTGAGATTCCAGCTATACTCGAGATCCAAGACAGTACTACCACTAGAAGTTTAAGCGGTCACACAAAGTCGGAGATGCTCAGATATATCACAAGCACCTGGTTGCTTCTGGCGGGATTGCTCAAAAAGCTTGATTCAGTAGTCACATTTTTGCTTGCTCTTCTCGATCGAATAGCAGCAAGAGTCCCATGGCTGGGCCTAGTACTCTTCCCACTGGATAGCATACTTCGGATTAGAGTCCATATTGTTCCTCGACAGGCGATCCAAAATACGTTCTTCTCACGCTTCTCTAGAAATTGTGATGATTTAACTGGGTATATGGTTTTGTTTGGGTTATCAAGGATCCTCTATTCGTACTGTCGCCCCTTTAGATGGTTCGTTCGAGGGGCTTGGTGGAGAATTAGAGGATTTGTATACAACATCACGAAGGGAAGGCTTCTACGGGCATTCCGGGTTTTGATCTTAGGAAAAGAGAATGCTATTTGGGGGAGGCAAAAGATTAGTAATCAATCCTATGGAATCGGTGGTAGACCAACGGGGAAAGCTGGGTTAGGCCGGATTTAGGTGGGGGACACTCAATACACCCCTCTGGGGAGAGGGCGCGATGAGGGTGCAAATTTCGTTGGGAATATTGTGAAGGAGGGTTTGTATGGAGGCATCGGAATCGACGTCTGTCAGGGCGCTTGGGGACTTAGAGGTCACAAAAAAATGAGAATTCAAAAGGAGCGAGGAAGTAGGATGCGAAAAATACCCGAGCGGACACATGTGAAGAGGCACATGTCGGAATAAGTAAGAAAAAGGTTGAAGCTAGTAGTAGTAGAAGCAGATAACTGTTTACGACTGATGCATCATAGTAATTTTGGGTTCCGAGGAATTGACTGTGCTTTGTAAAAACCAAGGAAGTAGTGATATACTTTGTGGCATGTCGCGCATTGTTAGTAGAAACTTTGTGGCCACCGCGGCAAGCTGCATGGCTGCATTAGGTATGGTTTTTCTGGGAAAGAGATTATTTAGCTTCCACTTGTAGAACAAGCGTTCCATTTTTCTAAAACATGAGCACCAGTGCGAGGCCGCCCAAGTGACTGTTCATTATCTCATAATTTGTATATCCTCGGTGGTATTGGATTAGGAGGGCCGAACTCTTTGCTTTCCTAGACACAATGATACCTTGTCGAGTCGGTAGGGTCCCGAGGACCAAATATGGCGGCGGGGATCTGGGAATGCGGAATCGCTTGCCTTTAGAGGGGTTTTGATACACAACAACCTGATCATTCGTAATCCCTGACTCAAGATACTCCGATGATTGGGCGGTAGACTTATACCACCCGACCGCCTGGTTCCAAATTTGAATCGGATTGCCTTTCAAACGGCGACAGGCTTCTGCCAAGCGGGAAGCTACAGCTGTAGAAACGATATGTAAGAAAGAGACAGGGGAAATTAGGGTCAGAATTGGGTATCTTCCGATCCAAGTGGTCTGTGGAACTGATATCGCAATGGTAGGTTGAAATAGGAACGACCCTGATTTGTGAAAACTGCTATCGGTGAATCTTCCACATTTTTTAGAGGGCTAGAGAGTCAACGTGAACCCGGAATTGGACGTTCCGAAAATCGGTTATGTCATCATTGGCGTGGTACAGCGTTAAGATAGAAGTTGAAGTTATCCAACTTTTGGCCGTCTGTTAGTAGCGGTATGAGGGCATCAGGGCGGGTATGACTAAAAAATGACAGTACATTCGAGCCAGTGAATCCTGCGCAACCTATGGGTCT
Source organism: Dactylella cylindrospora (assembly GCA_012184295.1). Classification (NCBI taxonomy): domain Eukaryota; kingdom Fungi; phylum Ascomycota; class Orbiliomycetes; order Orbiliales; family Orbiliaceae; genus Dactylella; species Dactylella cylindrospora. The sequence continues at coordinate 15,411 of LDUD01000011.1, forward strand.
AGGTGTTTTCCTGGAATTGCCTGTTGACAAAAGGCCATTCCCCGTGTCTGGTTCGTGTGAAAAGGAGCATCGCGACCTCGGACGACATCCGAAGTTGAGATCGAACTGCGGCCGCACCGGTATTGATATTTCCCGTCCCGAAACGCTCAGCAAGAGTACACTGTGGTGGCGGATAGAAGCATCAAGCGTCTATCGTAGGGTAGACACGTAGGATGCATACGCTCCGTATGGACTTGGCATGTGGTTCGATTCGTGCTAGAGATTGATTTACAGTGGGAAATGTATAGTAGACTTAGGGTATAATAGAGCTCTTGGGATACCCTTGGCGGCCAAGGTGCCATTTTTCGGTTCGAATCATGCGCCGTCAAGGTAATTGTTGTACCTTGTAATGCTTGTGTCTAAGAGATACTTCAACAATGCCAGAGGGAAAAAGATGCTCTTTTTTATTCTGGATCGTCAGGAACAGGGGTGAAAGCTCCAGGGTCCTCCATAAATTCGCTGTTGATGGTTCTGACTGGGATATCACTTCACATATTTCGCGGGGTCTAGCGTCTTAATGTCCGCACTCGTGATATCTCCATCACAAACGAGCTCACTAATGATCTTCCCTGTACCCGGCCCGTTACATATTCCCCAGCAACTGTGGCCTGTGGCAACTGCGATATTTCTCATACCCGGAACCCAGCCTATTGAAGGCCCTGGTCCCACTTCGCTATACGGGAGATAGCAGCTGCGCAATCACTATTCGTTAGCCCCCGTACTAGGTTTTGACGCTTCTTTGTTGCAGGGGAGCACTTACGCCTGCATCGCTGTGATCTCGCCTTTCTCCAAGACTTCGGTTACCACGTTAACATTCTTTAGAATCTCCTTGCACCTCTCCTTGTCCACTTGTACATCCTTAGCAAGTTTAGGCAGCGGAATTAAATTATCTACATCGCCGCAAGCATAAACTTCGTCAGCCCTAGGATATATCTCTGCTGTGGCGATGCTCCCTTTTTCCATTCGAATAGTTGTGAATAATGCATGGGGCGAGACTGGCTCGGGCGTGCTGATTGTGATACTGTGAGCCCTCTGTGTGGAAACGGCGATATTGGGAAGCAATTTCGGGGTCCAAGGCCCTGCTGCGACCACTACAGCGTCCGCTTCGATTATCTCGATACCTCCATCAACTTCCACCTCTACACCACGGACAGAACCGTCTTCCTTTAGAACGAACTTTGTAGCGTATCCAATAACTAGTTTTAGGTCCCTCGATTCCGTGACGATGCTCTCACAGAATAACCGAGGGTGAACCTGGGCTGTTGTCTCTGGTGTACCTAAGGTGCTGAATTTCCGTACTACTCCTTCTCGTACCCAATTAGGGATCCCGTTCGGCCGGCCAGCTCTCTTTTTCTCCTCGCTACAAGATATTTCTAGAGTGTTTAGTTGCCGGTATCCCCATCTTTCTTGACCGTTATGATTCTCCGCGAGTTCAACGTGCAAACGATAGCTAAGAGCGGCGAGCGAAGCTGTATCGTCACCATGCCAGTCGAGTGCGAGGAGCCCACCCGCTTTGCCGGATGCACCCGCAGCGATAGACGATGCTTCGACGAGAGTAACGGATGGATTAGATGAATGGTGGGAGAGGAACTGAGGAAAGAAATATTAGCGCTGGAGTGCAGGAAAAACTCGGGTCGAGCGTCTGCAGTGTGTAGCACGCACATAGGCTGAGGAAACACCAACAATGCCGCCCCCAATAATGACCACTTTTTGCGGCATATGCTAAACACTAGTTGGCCGGAGCTAAGTAGGTGTTGAGAGAGATCGAGTGGGAAAGAATAGACCGGTCGTCTAGTATCTGGGAGCTCTATCGTCGAGGCAATCAGGGAGGAATAGAAGCCTACTTCGAAGGTTGGAGGGAAATATGGGGGTGGGTGCGGAGGCGCAAGTGAAGCCTGGCGCAAGACGCATTCATTCTAGTGACAGGTAAAATACCCATCGAAGCCAATCTAAGCGGGTTGAATAGGTAGCACCGTTTGGTCGAGCCATTCGGTAGCTTGACAAACGGTCGGGATTAGACACGCGCCATGGCAGGCAACAGCATTGGTTCCTATCATCCCTGGGCGGTATCCTACCCGCAAAAGTTAGGCAATAATCTCAAGTCTCTGTGTATCTCGTAGAAGACCAACTAGGCGGAGGCGCAGGACTAAATGGTTGAATGAGCCGTTTTCTGGGCTTAATTTGATTGTGATTGAGCGGTCGTAGCAAAGCAAGTGCGGTGCTGCAGCAACATTTATGGAATTTTATAGGGGCAACGACCCAACACAAAATTTACAACAGGTCCCTTCATTCGGATCCTCAGCTCAGGGGGGGCAGTTGAGTCGACGTTCCATGGTTCGATTCTAGAGGATACTAATTGGACTGGAGTAAATTAATTGCAATTGTTCTAGTCTAGCTACTGAAGCTTAGAATAATTAACTATACATTACTTATCTACAACTATAATTGGCATTACCCCTCCTACTATTACGACTCTATCCGTGGTGGTCAGCTTGCGCTTGTGGCCCATGTTTGGCATGTTTGAGCAATTGAGGGCTTTTAATATACACAATTCCCAATTAATTTCTGTGATTCCAGCACAATTCCATGCAATGTCTAATGGACATTGTTCTCAATTAGACTCACGCATGTGTGTAGAGAATCTGCATGCGGCTCTGTACACAGCAGGGGAGTATCTATGATTGCGGATTCTGTTTTGGTTCCTGCTATTACAACGATACCGAGTTTTAATCTGGTTTGGGAGCTAGAAACCTTTGGAGGATCAACGAAGATGAAGAAATTTCAGCTATGCCTTCTGCTAGAGACTGTCGCCCTAGCCGTGCCTAGCTTTTGCTGGCGCATGGAATTCAACACAGTTGCTGGTCTGCCCGAACGTTTTGACGCCAACCGAAACTATCTACCGATTGTGCAAGGCGACTATCAGCCCGTTTTGGCACGGGGTTCCTGCGTCACGATCGACTACTCTGGCCAGCCTAAAGATGCTGCTATCAACGCTTTTGACTTCAAGCAGTACTTCGTAAAATGGAACCCACTCAGATCCTATAATGAAAATATTAAAGCTTCAATCCAAGGTGTGGCCTTTTTTTCCGGCGATCGATGCGAAGGCTCTACTATCCGTCGCCTCTATCGCCTACCTTCCCCAACTACCGTTGGAGAGAAGTGGGAGAACTGGTCTGTTAAAGGAACAATACGGCCAGCGTTGAGGATTGGGAGTTGGAGTCCGGTATGGCTGGGGGAACCAGATCTACTTTCGATAACTTTGGAGAATTTACCCGTGAAAGGGGTGACAATTTATGAATTGGGACGACCACTCCCTGATATTCAACAGGAAGGGTCAACAGGAAGGCTACAATCCGGAAACACCGAACAATCTATGATAACTGAGCAAATTCCAGTCGAACAGAATCTAGAAAACGAAAGCGCGTATCTAAATGTGCCTCAGCAATACCTTAGACAACCGAACTCGGCCCTGCAAACTAGCCCACAAATAAGCGAGGATAGGTCTGGAAGACAGACTCTCAATCTGCAGCAGCAAGGGCCAAGTTTTGCTTATACCAGCCCATCTTATTTTCCTACAATCAACGATTCTCCCCACCAAGTACTAATATACGCCCCAAAAAAGGACCCCTGGCACATTCTAGCTTGTTGTTAATCGGGGAATCATAGACTGACCAACAGAAATATTTTCTAGGCTCTCAATCCTGAAAATATAGCTCAGTTCGGTAACAGCCCAGCACAGGTTAGTTCATAAAAACCAATGCCATCGTAGCATTGTAAGGTCTGTCCAACTAGCTAGTTATTTCTAACCGAATGCTCCGGTAGAGCCTACGCGGTCTTTTGCCCCAGTACAATCTCCAGAACCCTCTAACAACAGTATGTGAATTGCACACCAGAAGAAGTCCATACATCAAGGTTTTTATTAGTTCTTGGCTGACTGGACCAAACAGCAATCTCAGGGTCACCAGGGGTCTGGCTCGCAGTCCGCCAACTTGTATAGTGCAGTAAGATACGATACTTAAAACAAAGTGGCCTCGGGAGGAACTCTCACTGATTGATTCGTGTTTTACTAGAACCAGCGGAGCCCCCAGGGGCTACCTAACCTCTTCTATTCCCCATCAACCGTAAGTATTATCCTCGGAATCATAGTGCTATTTTGCTCCAGCTGATTACGAGATTCATGCTCGGGGTAACCTAATAGGACCAAAGGTCCATTTTCCCTAGCGGTGAGATATCTGGCGAAAGGAACGAATTTAAAAGTGCGAGCATGTTAGGCCTGATTCAGCCGGAAGAGGTATACGTCCCGCTTCGGAGAAGTTTAGCCGACTTGGTAATTAAATAGTCTGTTGCATTGATAGTCCCACCCGCATATGCTTTTGAATCAGGGAGGTGGGTTAACAGATACCGGGTATCGTAATAAAGTCGACCCGAATCGTGATTTTGAACTGGAAAACGAAAATATTGCCCTCTCAGCGATCTCCAATCTCCAAAGCCAAAGTGGTAACTCGGATCCCCTTTTAAACAAAGGGACTCAGCAACATCTAAATGCCCTTCAGGAAACGCAGGCGTCGGGAAATATACTCGAAGCGGGTAATATTCGTAGTAGCGATACCCGACATAGAGGGGGTCAGAACCGAGAGTCCGAATCCGATTTAAGGGAAGGAGGAGCTAGAGACCTGATGGCGGACCCAAGTGGCAGCCGGGGAGGCCGTAATGAGGCAGGGCAACCGGCATACCAGGGAGAGGGGCGGACTGATCCGAACCAGCAAGGGCGGGAGCGACAGATAGGGACCCAAATTCCCCGCACAGAGAACCCCCAGGTTAGCGATAACCTTGTAGTTTTTGCTCGCCGATTTGGAAGAATGCTAGACAGTCATGTCAAAAGTGTCAATGCGATATCCCGGGGGATTGACCGTCAGATGGAAGAGGTTGTGTTGGATATCCTTCGTGATGGCAATACCGCAAATCGAAATTGGTATTTTACTCAGATGAATCGACTCGCAAGCGCTAGGCTACATCTACTTGTCCAAAACGAGCAAAGATTCATGTCCTGGCTTGAAGAGATGGAGTCTGAATTGAGCCAGAGAGATGACAGGTTTAATATAAGAGAGCCAGCAGGCATAGTCCTATCCGAGCAAGAGCAGAGACGAGCTAGAGACACTCAACTTATGAGGGATAGCCTTTCAGATCTAGCTGGGAAAATAGGGCTTGCTGTCCCTAGAACGGGCGGTGGAAGTACTGAGTGGCGACCTGAAGGGGGCGGAAACCAAGGTGCTCAGGATCAGGGTCAACATCTAGGGAGTCAGGGCCAGAATTTAAGGAATGTCAACCAGAGTAGGGGGCCAGGCGCTGGACAATAGGCTCCAGAAAATATGGAGTACCGGGAGGAAATGATAGCATAGAAGCGTTCCTTAAGAGACACATGTACGATGGGAAATGGAGGATACCTCTTTTCCTCTTTCCCTCCCTCCTTATCAGCCTCTCTCAGACTTCAAACGTTGGGGACGAGTATTTGACTTGCAGTGGATGGGCTTCCCGGAGGACAACTCCTGGTAAAGGGCTACATTCGATCGATGATAATGATATCGAGAAAATAGGTTTTCTGATAGATTGTATTCCGAATTAGGAGAGACATAAAGATTCTAAGTTTGGATTGAGAAGGGTTTTTTCTTTCTTTTTTTTCCCTTTCTTTCTTTAATCTTTTTTATAGGAAGAGTATCAGGAAGTCCAAGTCTTGTGCTGCGGGTGTGCTAGCTAGTATCGTACGAAGCAGGGTGGAGCTCACGAAAGAAGCTTAGTGAGCGACAGACACCAGACAGCCCATTGTTTGGAATTTACGCAGGGCTAAAAGCTGCCTCATAAAATACAGCTTTAACCGGGGAGCATAGGGCATCTGCTGCCACCTTCCATCATTTTTGTGTGATAGCCCTTTTCGCCCTGCCCCACGATACTCCCACCGCCATAGAGTGAACCATGTTGATATCCAAGGTTGCCAACACCTTTCCCTTCCACTAGCATAGGCCCAAGCTCACCGATCCTATAGCCACTCTGATGGAGCTCTGTGCTCGGAACACGCCATCCCATGATTCGGCAAATGAGGCCCGTTGGGCCCCAAGTATTCCACCAAGTTTTCTCAATGTACCAAGGGTCTGTTTCCCAAAGAAAATAACGATATCTCCTTTCCAATAATGGAACCGACTCGTCAATTGCTTCTTTGCTGCACCTTTGAATAGAAGATAAACGTGGTAAACAGAGGTGTTGAATAATGAAAGCTCGAGTTGTGAATAGGATTTTAACGAAGGCTTTAGCACTTGGCGGCGGGTCGGGCCAAAGGAAGGCAGCTCGGAGGCGGGGGTCACAAACAGCTCTAATTATTTGGAGCGTAGCTGGGCGAAGAGGCGTTGGTATGAAATACATTAAAATCTCGACTGTGGATATCGCAACGCTGGCATTTATCTCCGCTGGTACCATATACTTCTCTTCATATTCCTATTGAAACATTCGACGATTAGTGCTAATTGGTTGGTAACTGGAGGCATATTTGCAGTCATACATTCGCCCAAGCATAAGTCGCCTCGAAGGAATCAGGAATACCTTGTATTCCCATCCGAATACCAACCTCGCTCCAAAAGCGATGCATTCCTAGTTTTTCGATTGGGTGGAGCTTACGCCATTCAAATCGATCAATGAACACGGCAGGCTGACACATAAACAACGAAAGGGTGTAGAGTAAATCGTTGTTTGAGATTGAGTCTTTGTGGCGGTTGTGTAAGTAATTGATGCGTTCGAGCGCAAGCTTACTCCGGGGAGAGTCCAGTGGGGATGACATCATCTCGATGATAAGGATTGAAGTATCAGCATATCGTCGGTGAGCAGTAGACCGCTGCGTGAACTGTCGAGTCTTCCAGAGCAAAGAGGATATGCTTGGAATGCCATAAGTCTTCCCAGTCATGATTAGCGAGGTCCACCTGTATAAACCATTTACTATCTGACGTCCAGCTACTTACTCGGAATAGTGCGAATTGAAGTGAGAGGCGCATAATCAAAGGGAACTCGTAGGAGCCTATGTGTTTGGCTATAGCTTCGGCATGGTATATTGGGACTTCCGAAGACTTTGTTATGGCTCCGCAGTCATGGTTTATGTTACGAATCAAGTTATGAAGTCTCTGATACCGTAGGTAGCGGACTAAAAGAAGGTAGGAAGCAATGATACCGATACCTAGCAAGCCCCAGTGGTCCTTGATAGCTGACAGAATTATACCGTAGGTTGAGTCCATGGTTACGCAGTCAAAATCATAAGGAAAAAGAATCCGGATTTTTTTTTTTTTTCTGGCAAGCAGGAGGTAGATGGTAACGGATCGAGAGCTAGAAAAACAATATATAGCTACCTATATGTGTATACAGGTATATATTCAATTTGCTGCTGGTGGGGATGATCGAGGATAAGCGGTATTAATTAAAGAGAACCACCTTGTCTAGATCTGCTTATATCCGGATTAATTGATTCGGCTCCACTTACTCCTGATAGAATTGTTTGGTTGGAGTTTTGAAACCTGGCGCGCGGACCTCACGTAACACGAAATGCAGCATACAGCCGTCGTATTTTCATGTTATCTCTTTTCTCTCTCTTCCCCCCTTCTCTGCTTGCATGCGACTGTCAGCAGGATCCCGCGCAGACTTGGAAAATAATGCGTTGTTCAAGAATAACTTTCAAAGGGTTTTATCGTGGTGCAGGATCCCAGGAGAGAGGCACCCGAATACTGACTGATGCCACAGGAACAGAAATTTCGTAAAGTAGAGATATTTAATTTATAAGATAGAAGTGGAGTGGGAGTACGTGAGACTGACTCCAAGTTTCTTTCTTTTGGGGGCTCTCAATTTACAATTTATCGAAAACTGTGGAATTTAAGCAGATTGATGCTTAGGGACGGGATACAGCATGCCGCGAGTCCTTCTTGGCCCGGATCAAGCGAATCGAATGTCCGCTCCAAAGGTTCGTAAGTTCCTTTTAAGATTAGTCCCGCATTGGTGCCCCGGCCAAATGCCCCCGATCCCATCTTGTACACCGTCGTACAGGCCAGCCGGCCAGCCAGCCCAAAGGAACAACCGAGGACCCGCTTTCCCCACATTTCTCCATTCTTAGGGAGATTTGTTGCTGAGCTTGCTGGGGGGCATCCGCCTCTGTGCACAGTGCCTTATGTGAGAGGATGAGATGCAGGTAAAGACATCATTGTTTATCGAAACTATTAATTTCCTCCTTCATTCCCAAGCTTCTCAAGTTTAGGACAGCCGCGGTCTAAATCAACTTTGAGATTCAGCCAAGGCATCAAAGAATTTAAGCTTGGAAGGCTCATTTTGTTCCACGGCCTGGCAGGAGTTTAACAACGGGCTAAAAACTAGCTCCTAGATGGGGGCATAGACGGTTGAATGCGGGGAAATCAAGGCCAATGTGCTATCACATGCCTAAGGAGGCTCCAAGGAAATGCGAGCTGCTAGCAAGAAAAGAAGTTCAAGGCCACCTGATCATGTAATGTCATTACATATGCAGAGTCCTAGGCACCTTCGAACTTTATTAGGGTACGCGTGCCCTGGTGTTGGGGGTAAAATACAACATGCACAACTCAACTAATTAAGCAGTTCCCCGGGGAATACAGGAATAGATATCATCGCGATCGGGGAGAATTATGCTCAGGAGAAGAGATATTTTAATTTTGTGAAACGACTGCACAGTCAAATTTGAAATAAATAAGGAAAAGGAGAGGAAGAGACGCGCCTGGTCTTTGGTAAACATCTCAAAATTAAAATAACATCTGTTTCTCAGCGACATATACATATGCTTATTCGAATATTCAAATTGGCACCATTAAATCGTTGCGACCCCGCTTTCAGTCCAAACTTTCTCGACTGGTGGTCTCGGTAAGGGTTTCCAGAGATACAACTCTGAGCTTCCTTGCAGCCCACCCTCATTATCTCCGGGGCCCCTTCGGTATGCGGATATCAGCGACGCGCGATAGCCCTCGTTGTCACCCTCGCATTCTATCGGGTTACACAAGCCGAGTCCCCTATCTGGGTCTAGATAGGGGTTTATTGTCTCATAGACCGTAGAGTCAGGTGAATATTCTTCTCCATCGAGCTGGCTCAACAACTCGTCTCGATTTCTCTCGATCCATGCCCTTCTAGATTCTTTGTGACTACCCACATCCCCAAACCTCCTCAGTCTACTATGCCTAGTATTGCCCTGTCTGTTATTGCACCTTTCATAACCTAGCAAGCCGCCTTTAAGCCGCTCCCTTTTACCTATAGAGGCATTATAACCGCTAAAAGTGCGGGGGTTAAATAAGCCATACCTTGATCGCCGCCCCTGCCCGCGGCTGAGTGGTCTGAGAGGGAGTGCTTTATTTTTATCAACGGGTTGGTGATGCACTTGCGTATGTAGTGGTCTGAAAACTCTTGGTTCTATCTCTGATGCGGTCTGATTTCTAGCAAGCATTGGTGAACCGATATGCAAACTTAACATTTTATCCGGTTGCACAGGTCGATACCAGTGTTCGATGGCGGGTAATTTAGACTTGTCGGGCGTCGTAGGCGGGGTTAGCTCTGTCCTTGCGTCGCGTACTCCCTGTGCGAAAACTGCATCGGGAAGAGCAACGTCCCCAGGTAGTACTCGGCCTCCCTGTGAGAGATCACCCGCTATCGACTCTAAACACTCTGCATTACAGTTACCGAACCCTATCAGGCTGTAATTGTTGTCGAGACCTCCAAACCGCTTGGGAGATTGCGGGCCGAAGCATTCAGGATCATCTGTGTTTCCGCTCTGCCCACTGCCATCCGTTCTTACGCTAGTCAGCTGTTCCGCCATGGCGAACACAGTGCCATTCCGCTTTTCTCGCCGTGCAGCTCTCTCTTCCACGGCCTGACGTTTCAGCCGCCTCTTCCTTGCACAAAAGTAAGCGGATAGAAGCAGTATAGTGACGGATACTGTAACGCCCCCAACACAGGCTAGGACCACACCGAGGTGAGCTTGAAAGACTTTTGAAGCGGCCTGTTCTGCTCCCGGAGGCGGTGCTATAGGTGTGGGTCTCGAAGGACCTCTGTTCCTGCCTGCCATGTTTTTATTTCCCCTATCTATCTTTTGCGCCCAAATGTGCCATAGTTCCTGCCTGCGTTCTTGCGTGGAGGGTGGAGCCCCTTCGTTCGAAGTTTTGCGTATGCTAGGATGATACCTTGATCGAGTAATTGATCAACAGATGAGGGTATACCACGTTGTAGCCCGCGATACTCAGTAATTGATTGATTTTCGGTAGATCTCTCTATTTGGGGGTATGACCGAAATGGAGCGAGTGGAGTGGCCATTACGACAACTGTTTCTTATTACCACGTGTATTTTATTCATTTTAAACGGCATTTATCGCTAATTTGAGATAATAGTGGAGCAAGTAGAGATATATATACATCAAAGAGAAAAGAGTCTGAGTGGTGGACAGGGTTGGTTCTTTTGCGTGACAAATGCGTGGCAACAAGACAAGGAGGTCGACATTTGAGTGAATATTGTACTATGGCCATGAACTCGCCCCGGGGATGGCATAGAGTGTGGGATTGGTTCAGTAGGAGGGATGAGAAGTGAAAGAAGTTGTTAGTTTCAACATCAGGTGCCGTGAAATAACAACCTAGAGGTGAATGTTTGGCGGTTTATCATGACCAAAGGAGTGCAGCTCTTGACTAAAAGGTGCCTTCGGATGATTTAATTCCAATTCCTGACCCAGTCAACCACACTCCAAGGCACTATGCCCTTATCATTCAGCCCGCTCATCTCCATCTCATCAAATAAGAACCTCGTTGTAAGCACAAGGCAAAGTCCCACCCATGCATATCCTGCCGTCCTTTCAACTGTCGTGGTAGGTGACTTCCCTCTTGCGTTCCTGTAATACCTCAAGAATATTTCTTCTCCAAGGCAGAGAGTTGCATGAATCATGAAAAAGGCCATCTGATCGCTCCCTCTGTAAGGCGTATTTTTGCCAGCGGGGATACCGCGTGGGTAAGCTAATCCCGATAGAGGGACCGCATGAATAAGCCCAGATATGAAAAAAGCGAGGAAGCGCGGCAAGATCCGAGCAGTAGCTAGTAGTGCCATGCTTTGGCAAGTCAAGAAGCTTTACAATAGCTTTCCCGTATTTTTCAAATATCTACAACGAGAAGGGATACTTAGCATATCTATCAGCCACTAAGAGGGCCTGGAAAGGAATATGCTTTACGCATAGCTCGTGGTTTCTCGACTAACATTAGAGACCTACATTCCGAAATAATTGATGCCAAGTCTTTGACCAAAACCTTCTAAGCGTATAAGCTTCCTTAATAGGGCCCAAAACTGGCGGCCAGTCCTGCAGATTCAAGATTCTTAAACTTCGCAAACGCAATATGCGATCAATTAAATTGGGATGACGTATTTTGGGTCGGCAAAGCCCCAGGCCAACAGTAACTACTGCCATCATCTCGTAGTTGAATATAGTGATGAAATACATAGAAATCATCCCAAATATACTGTTTATTGCCAATTCTCGTAGCCCTCGACTAGCGGAGCTTCCATAACCGTCCAATGAGCCGTGGTACTTGGTAAAGTCGAAGAAGGTCCGCATCTTCCATAAGACATCAACGACGCAACCATATAGAAAGACGGTTGGCGCATTCCTCAGCAGATAACCCAACCGAGAGGTATATTTCTCCTGGTATGGCACATTCCTCACCTGCCAATCCCAGTCTACGCCACGGAGAGTTGTGATCCAGGAAAGACCCCATACGTATCTACTGCTTACGCTCCGAGACCTCAAATCTTGGCTTTCCAAACCGGGATGATAGTAGTCTGTAAGTTCCGGTGCCTCTTCCCAGGTTAAAGTGGGAATAAGTCTCAATGACATCAAGATCGTGATGAACCCACATAGAAACGCTGGATCAGGGCTATCAGATTCAAGAGAGTAGATTGCTGCGATATGGGAGATAATAAGGGTGAGGTAGCCCAGTTCCCTGGTCGGAGAAGGGTCAAAGATGAACCGGGTGGCTTGGACGGGAAATATCGAAAGTGCCACGAGAGTTCGAACGGTCGATTCGATGTTCATCGCTGCCGCGGAGGGTCTGCAGATAGGTAAGGCAATGTATTTGTGGGAGCTGAGCCCTTGGCTGAGAATTATTGCCAGCGGAGATCTAAGTCACGGCCGAGAAAAATAGGCCCATACTGTAGTGACTAAAGTAATTACTATAGTTATCCGGGTTAGCAAATGCCAGCTTCTATCTGGAATCTCGATCTACCAAACTATATATAGTACCTTCAAACATTAATGTATCTTGATATAGGTACCTATATACGAATAAGGATTTAAGGCGGGTTGTTAGTTGGAATGGTTATGCCTACCTCTCTTCTTCTTCTTCTTCTTCTTCTTCCCTTTTTCATTTTGTGTACTTGTGTGTATACATAGTTAAGCTTAAGCTAGCACTTAAGTCGTCATCACATCATTCATCGCTATCATATTTGCATAATTGCGGATGGTTGTCCAGGCACATGCATCGCAGTGCAGCTTGTGTTGCGACTTTAAGCTTTCTATAGTGCGTTGTGGTTGCTGGTTGAAAGACTCAGATGCATGCATGCTGCAAGAGATTTGTTGCGTGCCATACCAATACTTGCATGGGCTACGCAGACGCAACATTATTCAGGAGCATTGACTATGGTGGACAAGTGGTGTCCAGTGCAGTGGCTATCCAACCGAGGTTGCACTGGCAGTCAAGCTAGGTGGGACGAGGCCCCGAAGGGCGACGTCACCTCCACCTGTTGTTCTATCGATCTAGCTGCGGGCTTCGTCAGCCCCCACGAAAAGGGAGTCGAAAGTTTTTCAATATGAGGGGGTTTGGGTCAGGGCGACCAAATCTTATCTCAGATCTCTTGCAGGGGTGAAACGCTTGTCACTCTCAATGCTAATCTCTTTCACGCTAAGCGCAAAATGCAGAAATTAAGTACCTACTTAAGTAGTTATTAGTCAGACCTTATAGTGTATTTAATCCCGGGTCGGAGATGAGACGATTATGTGGCTCTCTTTGACTTGCAACATTTTCAGAAAATGTATTCAATCCTCAAGCGAGTTGGCGGTCGTTCTAGCTATATCGTATCCTCCAATTGTGCAAATAAAATATAACAACTAGGAATATCTCCATGGCCTAACTTAAGTGGTTGAGCTGGCGGATGTATCTTACCTAGGTGGTATCGTGCTGATATCTTCTCAAGGCTGCAACATCCAACCCCTGGCAGTGTGTACCAACAGGGCAGCCCAAAGTTGGATCCAACTCGGTTGCGTTCCAACGATATTACAAAGATTGATTACGAGGGACAGCCAGAGCGTATATGAAGATTGAGTCTAACTATTAATATTGTCATTAAGTCGTTAAGTAAAAGCCAAAGAATGTGACTTTGCTGGTCTAACAAACGCCCCATGAACTCCTTCCGAATGCTAATTATATTACGCATCATGTATGCAGGTATAAAGAAACCCAGAAAAACTCATAAATCCAAGACTTTTTTGTTCCCCGTTAACCATCCAAGCAGCTGCAGTCTTCAGGCTTGGCTGGCCGCAAGTCTCCGAATGGGAGATCCGTAGTTGTCAACCCAGGGCACATATCCCTCGTTCCGGTGAGGTCTGCGCACTGGAACAAAATATTCCAGCTTCGTTCAATCGTGTACCCGAAGAATGGAGCGTCAGCCCGGTCCTGGTTTCCACCAATCTCGATCCTGTTGTCTCCTATTAATTTCTCCTGTATGCTTTCGTAAAGTTCTTTTCTAAGCGCTCGTATCCGCTTTGCCGAAACAATGAATTGACCTTTGTATGTAAGGGAAACCTTGGTGTCCTCATCGCATCTCAGGTGGTGCGCTTCGGTCATGAGGTCTGGAATGAAACCGACTTGATCAGTCCAACCATACTCATCTCTGCAGTCGAGGCAGTTACAGCTCCTCAGTTCTCGATAACCCAGATCTAACATTCCGGTGACGGATGGATCGAAGTAGCCTCGTAGACGAGCGACGACTCGGTTAGGTCCGTGGGGTTCGGCCTGGACGAAGAGTGTATGATTCGCAAGGTCACCCCATTGGTCAATGATATGTTGTAGATAGGTTCCGCCTTCTCTGCCCTTATTTGGCAACATCCTGACCTTGTCTGCCCTCGTAACCCTTTTAATATCATCCATATCGCTCATGTTGTTCTTCGTATATATTATAACATTTGGCGCAAGATTTTGAATGTGCGGAATTCCCTTGATCGAGGCAATAAAGTTCTTGACTCCCTCGAGGTCTTCCTTGTAATAACTGATAACGATATCCATGGATCGGGAGGGTTTGAAAGAATTACCGGAAGGGTCGCTAAGGGCAATCTGATCCAGGTGGGGGTTTCGGGTCATCTCCCCTTCCAGAAGAACTTTGGTCCCGATGAGTCCCAGGCAAAATACCCAAATTTTGAAATAGAAACCGTCTAGGCTAGTCTTCGATCGGCGCTGCTTTCGAGTAGTTCGGACTTCCTCATTAGCAAGGAGCTTCTGAGCTAGCTCATGCTCTTCTTGGTCTTCGTTGGTGAGATCGGTTTCAGAATAATTGGCGAGAGCTTTAGCCGGAGAAAGTCTGGTAGCGATGACGGAACAAAATGTTATGACGGCGGTTAAAGAACTGTAGCATATTATTTGAACCCAAGTGGGAGTTTGCAAAAGAAGGGCGAAAGTCGACAAAAACAAGGCGCAAAAGTCAATAGTAGCTTTTGCTACAGCATAGTCGGCCTGCGAATCGGTGCACTTTGGCTGCTCGCTACCACCTTCGGCACAAGCCTTACTATGCTCCAGGGCGTTGAAGATTCCAACCAGGATGCTTGGTATTAGGAGTGCGGTAGGAAGGCATCCAAAGAGCTTTTCGAAACCCCCATATAAGACGAGAGAACTGCCCTCATTGTTGAAGATGGTGACAATGGCAGTCGCGACGAGAAGGATAAATAGCGTGAATGACCTTGACCATTGACACTTTCGCTCTGAATCAGGGGATTTATAGGTAAGATAGCCGTCGAGGATTCTTTTGAACAGATAAGCGACCGCGCCGACGAACAGTAGGATTATAGCTTTAGGGTTCAACTTTCTCTCGGCGAAAATAATCGGGGCGAGAAAAGGGAGTATCGATAGCACGGGACCCGCCAATATCGAAAGAACCCCTATTAAAGAGTTAGGTCGGAATCGAATATAAGAGACGCCAATCAAGTGCAGGACGATATCGGAGAAGTACTAGACGGGAGGAGGAATTTAGAAGATAACGTTAGCCACAACCCAGAGGACTATAACACGCGCTGGAAGGTTAACATTGTTAGAGCATCGATGCTTACATAAAACAGGAGAGGCAATGTTATGCTGCGCGTGTGGAACAAGCACTGTACAACACAAATGTTGATCAGCACCTCCAACAGACCGCTGACCGCTTCAAGGACGCCATCCAAGGAGAGCAAGGCCGACGGAGAGCCTCGACTAGAACAGCAGGACGAGCCCTTTTCTCGGGTCGAGTTTATCGCCAGCGACGTAATTCGGGTGGCTGCAAGTGTCGTGAAGCCATGAATCCAAAGCAATGATAGCGCTACGTTAGTAAATTTGCTAGTTAGCAAAGTAAAGGAGTCGCACGGTGTGCATGCGCATGTATAATTGTGGTTTCAGCGGCATCTTACGATATACTGTGCGGTTTGGATTTTCGGATTAGCGCTTCTTTTTCTTCTCGTCCCCTTTCCCTTGGAAACATGGGATAGTTGAATCTCGCTGCAGTCAAACTTACAAATTCCTCTATCGAACAAGACCTCCAAGCCAGCTATTTGCGAGAGCGTTACGGCATATTGTAGTCTACATGGCAAGGAGCGGTTTGATTATTAGAATAGGTCCGAAAGGCAAAAGGGTTGAAAAATGTCGATGCATTCGGATGGGAATTTGTGCACAGGTATCCATGTCCATACATCTGAAAGATACATCGCCGCGAGTAAACCATTATCCTCCTGTCGTTTAAATCCTGATTGCTTGGTATTTTCCGTTGATTATTGGTTGCTTCCGTCAATTATGTTGCGAATCCACAAAAAAAACAAATGTTGTCGGTGATATGTATATTGTATTACAGGACGAAAAGGATATCGTATCGGCGTATCCCTTCTAAGTTCGTTGAGCCGTTCGAGGAAGTCTCAGTCGCATGAATTGAGAAAAGGAAAACAGAAGAACGAAATGCAAAATCGTTATTCAGCCGGACGAGAAGAAATAATATACATGTGCAGCCCGCCTATTATTTAACCAGAGGCTTTCCCTCTCAGATGAGGACGGGCTGATCATTTTAAAACGGGACGCTGGACAGCAAGTACACTCAAAGTTACTGCAATAATAATCTTGGAGCCAAGGTTGAGTTAAATCAAGCTGTGTCTCCAACACAAGGCACCTGCTGCATAATTGGGGGAAGGAGACATCCAGTTTCAGGGCGTTTGCGAGTTTCCTGCATCGAGAGGAAAAAGAAATTTGGAATCGGACTTCCAACAGAGGCTGCGAACCCTATCCCCTTCTCCTATCCCTGGACCATGGCAAAAAGAGTTTGGGAAATGTTCCATTTTGGGGATGCGATCCTGCACTGACAAGATTGATACGAAGAGGCGCATTCGACAGCACCCCAAATTAACCAGCCCACCTCTCGTGTATCTTAGCAATATGCTTCCGCTGGCTAAGGATTCACACCGCATTTGCCGCTTGCAGCTACCGTCCAGCATGAGTTTTGAAGCAAAGACCTACTGATTTTTGCGAGACCAGAAGCTCAATTGATGTATCTCGAGAGGGCGAGTTTCTATTCTCCTCGCGAGTCAATTTTCTCTACAATCAGCTAGCCGCCTTCAAGATGGTGATTGGCGAGTAAAGCAGGGAGAACCGCAGAAAAATCATTTAAACCTCAGCCCTCACCTGCAAGCGGTGAGAACCTTTTCCTCCTCAGGTCAGCCTCGGATTTGGACACTCTGTAGGGTTTAGATTCAGGTCCTTCAGAAAATTGTCGTGGCATTTTACTCCCACCCTTATCTAAGAAAACTTTTTTGCGGCTGTGAAAATTATCCCTGTTGGTGAAAATTGGAAGGTTTAGCATGGCACGGCATTTCCGTATCAAAATAGATGATGACTGGCCACCCAGGACAGCAACGCCCGTCGGGTTGATAAAATTTATGACCACGCAATCAACAAGCGGTTACCTTCCTCGCAGAGCGGAACCAAATTGGGAACGTCCTGCTTTTAACCCCTAGACCAAGAGAAAGCTGTCTCACAGTCACGAATAAACATCTCCAATGGCTGGCCTTTTGCTTCAGCTATTTCATCCACAGCCCTACGCTTAGAGTATGCTGAAGCGGAATGCAAACAAAATTATATGGGGATGACGTTACATCTCGTATCGAAGGCCATCCTAGATATCTTGCGGTAGATCGAAAGTTAGAAACGGGAAGCTGGAAATACAATCTCAAGTCTTAAGCGAATGGATTTTATGCTTGCGCCCGCTTTAGTCGATTTTGCAGCATCAGGGACGAGCTGACCTGCTGACAACTCCCATCATGCCAGCACCCAGAGCTCTGTTCGATGGAAATCCTCCGTCGCTGTTAGTCAAAAGGGGAATGGTGTGTCAAATATCGAACGAGCCCTGAATCATTGAAGGAATATGAGGCTCAAGAACATCCGACAGTGCTGAAATGGGCTGTCACATTTGAAATCCTTCTGCCGGGATCCAGCCAAAGACGCACGGCAATCTGAGTGAGGCCAGTGCACTCACGATTTCTGTGCTACGTTTATCGGGCAGGAGAGTAAAGGGTGTCGCCTGACTATCGTGTCAAGGTTAAGCAGACGAGGGTACAAAATATCCGTGTAGCTTTGACCCTTGATAAAAGCCCTCAAGGCTTTTGAGAGTCTTCGTCGAATCGAAGTCCTCACCTCGCCGCTGCATGTTAATGAGGTTTGTTGCAAGAAAGGTGTGTCATCCCTCCCAATAGCCTCTTGGCACTTCCAAATCTCAACTTCGCCACCAAAATACGAAACAAAGACATCAGGACGATATTAAGGCAAGGGCCCTCCCACATCTAGATCTAGGCTCAATCTGAGTACACGTGCAGGCACCTGGAAAGCGGGAGAGTTTTCGGTTCCTCCTTGACAAGAGCCCGCATTTTATCCTTCCACCCCCAATTGTTACTAAGGCTCATCTAAACTTGAGAAGCTCGTAGCCTGCTAGAATCGTCAGGTGGGCCAATGTAACGAACTCTTGGGGCTCTTGTGAATTCTTGCGTCGTCATGGCGATCTTGGCTACACGAATATCGGTTAAATTGGGAGGTGGACCAAGTGCAGGTATATATACATATCTGTGCCCTACAAGACTTCAGCACTAGCGCAATGAGCAAGCTTACTATGCGAATAGGAATTTAGATTTAGTTGTCCGAGTCCGTATGCTCACTGTAAAAAATATATGATATGTGATATACTTGAAAAACAACGGACACTTTTGGTGAGAATTCGATAGATTTCGTACAACACCTAACGAACACGCCCGTAGCCTACCTCATTATGAAGGAACGACGGGCGTACGCGTCTGAAGCTTAATTTAATTATTGGTAAGTGGGCCGCAAGCAATGTGGGGTATCCCATTGGCGGATAATTAATCCACTCTACATTAGCAGATAAGATCCCAAGTCCACGGCTGACTACACATCAGTACCTTTGCTTCCCACAACCAGAACCGAGGCGTAGTTGACCACGAAATTGCAGTGAACCCAGAATGCGGACATGCGTGCATAACTTACGTACCTATAGGCCTATACAGTATATACTTAAGAACCACGACCAAGCACATATAATTGCACAACACAGGGGCGCCCGGGGCTACATGAGGGTACACGATCGCGAGGCGAGGTTGCGATTCGCAAAGGTTCAATCAATATATATATTTATCGATCTGGCTCCCTATGCACGAGGCCAGGATGATGCGGATTCTCAATGACGTTTAAGTCTATAAATCCCCCCAATATGCGCGGAGAATCAAATGCAAACGTAACCCGATCATAATCAAGGGTTTTTTTTTTTTTTTTTTTTTTTTTCTGGCTTCTCAGAGGCAATGTAATGTAATTATATGTAAGCTTGAGGTCAATGTCTCCCCTTTTGTTGCTGGAATTCCGCCAGCCAGGTCTTGTGTTGAGCATTCGTGGACACGTCGACACAACCAGAGTCCATAGAGCTAACGTAAGGCTTCGCAGCTCTCACATCACGATATATACATCCCCATGCGAAGTGTACAAAAAGTCCATATTGGATATTTACAGGCATCTCGTAGACCAGCCAATCATGACGAAAGTTTTGTTCGGAACACATGCCTTCTTCAATAGTTCTAGTCAAGCCTATCAAGCTTTCTTGGGTTCAAGCTCTAGCCAGACGTTTGGGGCTCTGCACCTTCCCGAACCGTCCAGGTGGGCATGCGCAGGCTGGCCAGATCTCCAGAGTGGAGCATCCAGCCCAAGGTCCACAAACTGGAACGGCGGCGTACTCGTCACCTTGGTTTAAAGTTAGTCATCAATGGTTTGTAGTCCCAGGCTCACCTTTACGAACATGTCGGCTACCAGGAGATGGAGACTAGGGTTAGATCGCGTACGAGAGAAAACCCCCTAGATAAGGATCATGATCTCACTGCAGACAAAATATGCTAATTGTACACACATTAACCTCTTTCTAACTTGCAAGCTTCTCCCTACCACGTCAGCCTAGAACCCGAAATATATATTATGATTATCCGAGTTTAACAGTATAAGTATATTTTCTGATACCGAAAGACAGCGTCCTCTACTTATATAAAGACCCACTGCACTGCAATTGCCCTCCAAAATTCCGAGCCCATAATTTGAATGACATCGTACCAGATATATTTACGGTGGAACACCTAGAAGAGCCAACGAAGAGACGGCGGTAGAAATTGGAGCCGTCAAGTTCAAACGAAATGGCAAATTCAACATGTTATGAGGACCTGGGCTTTGGCCCAACTGTTGTAAGCTGCCGGCAAGGACTCGATTTCACTCTCCAGTTCGAGGAAAGCGTCTTTGATCTAGTCCCCGCCGGATTGGTGATTATACTATCACCGCTGAGGATATGGCAATTATACAATCGACCAAAGCGGGTTTTTGAGAGGTCATTTGCAACCTCAAAGCTGGTACGCCTTATAACGTTATCTTACATGTCATGAAAGCAACGCATATTTCGCAATTGCACAACGGTTTACTAATCGCCTTCTTGGGTTACAGACAAATATCATAATTTTAGCTATTCTGAAGCTTGTTTTAGCGGTCACGTGGGCATACAGAGCGCCGTTCCTGACTAAAACCTCAATAGCCGCTGCAGTTTTGTCATTCTGCGAGGTTCTAGCAATCGGAATAGTATCGAATTTCGAGCATGTTCGAAACATCCGACCAAGCTCGCTCCTAAGCCTTGCTTTGGCAACCTCAATAATTTTTGACGTCATACGAGCACGGACATTCATAAAAACAGATTTCGACAACCTCCTAACAGCGCTATTCACAGCTTCCATCGCGTCTAAGGCTTCAGTACTTTTGCTAGAGGCGAAGGATAAGCGTGTATTCCTTCGGTCACCGGATAGTGAAAAGCCACCAGAAGAAACCAGTGGACTGTTCAACCGGAGTGTATTCTGGTGGCTGACGCCGCTGTTGAGGGCGGGTGGGTAATCCCTTTGATCCCTGGTATTCATTCGCACTTCGCGATTATATCATTTGTGGCACGCTCCCCGGTTAACCTTATTTTGACTTCAACTGACAACTAGCTACTGAGACTGCACAGGTTACTCGAAAATTCTCAATTTTTCTGATTTGTGGCATCTGGACGACAAAATCAATGCTCGCGGGGTCAAAGATCATTTTTATCACACATGGGAGAGGTATTCAACCTCCAAGAGGAAGCACAAGTTGGCAAGATCAAGTTTCCGTTCTCTCCTATGGCTCTTCCTCTCCCCAATCCCTCCGAATCTCTTGTATGTTGGTATGAACTTTTCACAGCCATTCCTCATCAACAGGATGATCACATTTGTATCTTCAGCTGAGCCAACGGAAGTCGGATATCTCCTTCTTCTCGCATTCGCAGCGGTTTATATCTTTATTGGGATATTTAGTGCCGTCTACTGGCACGAAGTTGATCGATGGTTGACAGTGCTCCGGGGTTGCCTAGTCAGCGCTATATACAGGAAAACTCTCACTTTGGACCTCCGACAAACAACTACTGGAGCCTCAGTTGCATTGATGAGTACAGACGTGGAAAAGGCAATATTGGGGCTCAAGTTTGTTCATGAAGCTATAGCTAGTATTATGATCATACCATTTGCCTTGGCGATGTTGTATTTCCAGGTCGGCTTGGCGTGAGTATCTCCCAATCAAGGCAGCGGGCTAGACTAACTTTTGGTCGCAGATTTCTTGCTCCGTTGTTTATTCTTTCTGTATGCACATTTGCAGCAAGCAAGCTATCAGCCGTTATTGTGAAACGTCAGAAAACATGGCTCCAAGAAACACAGAAGAGAGTTCATTTTACATCATCGGTTATTGCTTCTATGCGAGGAGTGAAGATGATGGGGCTAGCGTCTCGAATCACGAATAAAATTCTGGCTCTGAGAAGAGACGAAAACAAAGCGGGCCTTAGGTGGAGGCTAAACATCACTGCCGGAGTAGGATTGTCTAGTTTTAGCGTTGAGGGGTCGAAATGGCTTACTTTCGTCCTCTTTGCTGTCATTCTCTGGGCAAAGCAGAGAAATGGCGATAGCGCCCAGGGGATCAACGTAAATATATTGTTTACGTCGCTCGCCATCCTCAATATTGCTCTTCAAAAGCTTCAAACCGTCATCCAGTGCATCCCGGGTATTATGAACGCCTTTGGGTGCTTGACAAGGATCGAAGAGTTTCTTCTTGGAGATACAAAATTGGATAATCGCCTCCAGCGGGACAGACAATCTCAGAATTCACTTCGTACTGGCGAACCCATCGACGATTCTTCCGGTGTTGAGTCCCACGAGATTCAAATGCATCATATTAGACGGTTGTCTCGAGATGCTTCTAAACCTATAATTCAAATCACGAATATCAGCGCCGGCTGGGCCCTGAAAGAGAAGGTACTAAATGACGTATCGGTTGACATATTTGTTGGCAAAATGACGGTACTGATTGGGCCGTAAGTAAATAGTAATTTATAATCGGCTGGGTTTACGGACTAACATTAAATGCCGGATCGTAGGGTTGGATGTGGAAAGTCTACCCTTCTACAGACGATGCTTGGCGAAACTTCCGTACAGGAGGGGTTTGTAAATATCCATGGGCCACTTGACGCTATCGCATACTGCGCCCAAACTCCGTGGCTGATCAACAAGAGCATCCGAGATAACATTGTGGGAGTATCCCTATATGAACCGGAGTGGTACAAGGAAGTTGTTCGTTGTTGTGCCTTATTAGAAGACCTTAAGCTTTATGAGAAGGGAGATAAAACTATGGTGGGATCCAAGGGAGTCTCCCTCTCAGGCGGCCAAAAACAAAGAATTGTAAGTCCAAGATCATCTCGAGTTTTAATTTTTGTTAACGTATATATAGGCCCTTGCTAGAGCTGTGTATTCGAAAAAGCCAATTTTGCTCCTCGACGACATATTTAGTGGCTTAGATGCTGTGACAGAAGAGCGGATATTTGTTAGGCTTCTGGGTCCAGATGGCTTACTGAGACGAAATAGTAATACTATTGTATTGGCTACGCATGCAGGTAAGCTCCGCCTTCTTTAGGCGCTGAGTATCGATACGTATCCAGCTACTTACACTAGCATAGTCCACCGGCTGCCATCTGCCAACCACATCGTAGTTATGGACAAGAAAGGTTTCATCCGATCTCAAGGCACTTACCAATCCATCTCTTCAGACCCTGCATTCATCGAGATCCTGAAGGACGCAGCGAAAGGTGAAAATTCGAATGAGAACCGGGAAGGAATCAACGACGATCAGGATATCATTCATGATATAGCCCCACATGATGAAGAAGATGCTCGACGAGAGGCAAGCATTGATGATATGACGCGTAAAACCGGTGATATGGCTGTCTATAAACATTACTTTAAGTCTGTCGGCTGGAAGCACAGCACTATATTTGGCATGCTTGTCCTGTGTGAAGCTGCTCTGTGGAATGTCTTAAGTAAGTTGTGAATGCATAAGCCCCACTTACAGGCTGACAACTAATTATTGAGTAAAGCCGTTTGGTTGAACAAGTGGAGCAGTGATCCCGATTCGACGAAGACTTGGTACTATATAGGAATATACACCGGATTGGTATTTAGCTTTGTATCCGCACTCGTAATATGGGTATGGCATTGCTGCACTTGGCCGATTTCGAATTCTTCAAAGACGCTGCACGAATGGCAACTCAATACAATGATGAGGTAAGAGAGCTTTGATATCACCGTAGACAGCTTAAATTCATAACGCCTAATATTATGAGTACTAGGGGGAAAATGTCGTACTTTAGCGCAACGGATGTTGGTGTTACAACGAACAGATTCAGTCAAGATCTGGTGCTTATTGATACCGAGCTCCCAATCGCCATGATTAACATGACAGAAAGTAAGCTTGAGGCGGCGGAACTCCACCCTAAGACTAGAAACTTGATTTTAACGGGCTGCTCGGTCTATAGGCGCGCTTCTTGTTATCGGTCTTCTGGTTATCTCGATGGTTGCGACCCCGTGGATTGGGCTTACGCTGCCTTTCCTTGGGGTTTCTTTCTACTACCTTCAAAGGTTTTATCTTCGAACGTCGAGGCAAGTTCGATTGCTAGACATAGAGGCAAAGTCTCCACTCTATACCCATTTCCAGGAAACACTATCTGGGATCGCAACTATCAGGGCATTTTCCTGGGAAAAAGAGTTTGCCGATGAGAGCGAGAAATTACTTTCCGTTTCCCAAAAGCCATTTTACTACCTTGCCACTGTGCAGCGGTGGCTGGCTCTTGTGCTCGACTTTATTGTTGCCGGCTTAGCGTGTAGTATTGCGCTCATCACGGTTCAACTGCGACAGTCGCTCGAACCGGGCTATATTGGACTTGCCTTGCTGAACACGGTATTTACGCCTAAAATCCCTGCGAGTTGTGTTAGTGCTGATACTTTTGAAAAATCATAGATGAGTATAGGAGAAATGTTGAAAATCTTGATCATCTTCTATACGACTCTCGAGACATCACTGGGGGCAATAGCTCGTATGCGGAATTTTAGTAAAATGGTGTCACCAGAAGAAGACACTGGCCATGACCTTTCTACCCCGGAATGGCCTAGCAGAGGAAACATAGCATTCAAGGAGCTGTCGGCTAGTCACAAGTGAGAAAACTCTACCTTCCATGTGTGAAGATTTTCTCTTAATATATACTCATGCTAATACTCTCGTGAAAAAATAAAGACCGGGTTCTGAGATAGTCCTGAAATCCGTGGATTTGGTAATCCCTGCAGGAAGCAAAGTTGGTCTTTGTGGAAGATCAGGTAGTGGGAAGTCGTCAATGATTGCTACACTCTTTAGGCTGCTTGAAGTCCGAAGCGGTTCGATATCTATTGATGGGGTTGATATCACTGATGTACCCATCAATACACTTCGTGGTCGCTTAAATGTTCTTTCACAGGAGCCGTTCTTCTTAGCCGGGACAGTAAGAGAGAATTTATCCTATGCGAGACTATCTGAGGAAGACGAGCTCTCGGATGAGGAATTGTTAGAGGTGCTGGCTCGGGTGGGGTTGAAGGACAAGGTTTTGGCCTGGGATGGGGGCCTCGATGCAGAGTTTGACCCCGAGGGATCCCTCAGTCATGGTGAAAGACAGTTGTTCTGCTTGGCTAGGGCCATGCTTAAGATTGGCAACATTGTGGTTCTCGATGAATTCACCAGTAGCGTTGACGTCGAAACGGATAACAAGATGCAGCAGCTCCTACGGCGGCATTTCTCGGGGAAGACAATTCTAACGGTTGCTCATCGCTTGAACACGATCATGGATTATGATACAGTGGTGGTTTTGGATAAAGGCGCAATTTTGGAAACCGGCAACCCTCGTGAATTGGTTAACCATCCTGGGTCAGGATTCAAGGCACTTTATGATGTGCATGAAAATTCATTTTAAAATAATAAGGAAAAAGACCCAATACTAGACTATCAATTATCTTATTACAATTGGCGTATGGTATATAAGAAACCGAGTTCATTTTTTAGGTCGAAGGGGTTAGACGTTAATCTTTAGGTTCGTATTCGAGCCATGCTTATAGGGTGCGGTTGGAGGAAGGATTGAATAATTATATTATATGCCTGTTATTCATTTCCGATACACTGCGTGCTTCGGGGTAAAAGAAATCATTATATCCTTTATCATTACGCAATACATAGCTTGAATAAAGAGATAGAGGTCTAAATTCTAGATGGTATATGATTGTTATGAACGCCAAAAAAAAGATCAAACGCCGAGACAGTAGTTGAAAACGCTAGAACTTGGCTTTATGTATCCCAACCGTATAGTTTGGATTGATTAATCGTCTTCCTTTCTCCTCCGAAGCTCTTGTTTTTCCCTCTCGCGTTCATGAGGGCTCTTCCCTTCCTCCATTCGAAAGCTAACAAAGACTCCCAACGCCGCAATGCCTGTCAAGTAGGTCCACCAGACGCACCCCACCATACCAATCTCAACGCCTTTAGCACTGACCCATCCACCGACTGCAGGCCCGACCGCGCGAGCGAGAGAGCTCAACATGTTCCCAACCCCGTGCAATGTCCCCAATACTCGTGGAGCAGGTGCGGCGTTAGTTAGAAGAATCACCGAGCTAGGGATTGCGAGAGTCCTAGCCATGACTTGGAGGAATAGAACAAACGCGATCGCGACACCTCGTGGTACCGAGCCATCTAATAAGAGGACATAGGGTGTGAGAATATAGCTAAGGGGGAAGACGATGAATGCGAAGCGAAAGATTCTCAGCGTCCCGTGTTTGGCTTGCAGAGTCGGGTATATGAACATTTGAAGGAAGATGCCAGAGCAACCAAAGGCAGAGAGATATAGTCCGATGGTGGAAGATTCGTAGCCGAGGCCGCCTGTGAAGAACACAGAGGAATGCGTATGCTCCTTACTTGAAGGGGTTGAAAGGAAAATAGGGAATAGCTGCATGAAGGTGGCGTTATGGAAGGGAAGGAGCGTAAAACCAACAAGGGTCATTGCGATAACTTTGGTTTTAAGGGATGGCGGGGGTCCGGAGACGGCGGGTGGCCGTGAGAGGGTTGAGAGAGCTAGAGTTTGATTTGATTCTTCGTCGCTTGACAGAGGTTGATACCCATTGGCTCGTAGGATGAGATTCAGAAATCGTTTTCTCAGCTCAATTCCAAGATCTCTCTGACCTGCTTTTGACGGGAGGGTCTCCTTTAACCCGCAAACTGCAAGTACTAGAGCAATGCTGAGTGCTATAGCATTCACCATTGTCGGCAAAGCGAATGGGTACTTTACCATCCATGCTACTCCTTCCTTGTTCCCGGAGACATTAAAAAGGCCATGTTCTCCGAATAACCATGGTAAGCTTTTGGTGGGCGTCGCTAGGAGTCCTCCTAGCGCCAAGCCAGCTATGTTCCCACTGTTGAATATCAATGGAAGCAGTAAAAATGCTCTCGACTGATACTTTCTTTCCTTGACAATCTCTGCTGTCATTGTTCTCATCACGCCGATGTTGCCGTTTGCAACACCAGCAACCAATCTCCAAAACATTACGGCCGGAATCGTTGTTCCAAAGCCGAATCCCAAATTTGCAATAATGGAAACCAGCAGCGGGTAGACAATGACAGGTTTGCGACCAAACCTATCTGCTAGCTTTGCCCACAACATACTGGTCGCAAATTGAGCGAGAGCAAAGGCTGCTACTAGCAAACCGGCACGGCGCGATATCGCTGGCGTCTTCTGGCCATTTTCGGACTGCGCAAGAGAGCGAATGAGATAGTATAGGTATGGAAGGAGACATGTGTTGCTAAGTGGTTCTGAGAGGCGACATGTGGCGAGGATTAAGAGTTGCGATTTATGGGGTAATGAAGACCACGTTACTGGTGGCTCCTTGCCGTTGCTGTTCAGGGTGCCCGATCGCCGTGATGTGTCTAATGCTTGACGGTCGGATAGTGTGAGGTCAGAGGAGGATGATGCCGCCGAAGAGGATGGGATCGCAGAGAGTTCGATCCTATCCTTATGGGATAATAAGGGATCGAGGTGATCGTTTGAGGAGATGGAGTCAACGGAGTGGCGAGACATGGCGTAGCCTGTGGGTGGGTATCGATATCGTCGGTCGGCTCTCGTGTGAGGCTGCTTGTCTGCGTTGGTTGGGATGCTGGTAATGTTCCACCACGAATGCGACGAAGTCGTGATATTGGGAGCGGACACGAACGAACCCGACCGGATTGGTGATAGAAGGATGTGATAAAACGAGCGACAGTGCGGTAATCAAACACTCGGCCCTGCTTAATAGACCTCTTGTCCACGAACTTCAGGCGGTCATGTCGAATTCTTCTGGGACAACCGGTTATACGGCAAAATCGGCCACGCGACGGGTTGGGAAAACCAGCCGATGTTCCAGATGGCTGCAGCGATCAGGGGCCTTGGTGATGGTCTCGGATGATTCGATTCGATTCGATTCGTTGCAGGTTCTCTGGAATAATTCCTTCCACTGATTCGGGAGGATATGTATATAAGTACTTAGGTACTTACTTATATAAAAGTAAATGAAGTTGGGATTGTCACCATTTTGAAGGGTGAAATGTAGGACCAGACGGTCCTTATTAGGCGAACGACATCTAGTCTTCAGGGCTGAAGATTGTTGAATCAATCGACTCGACGGCCAGCCAAATTAGCAAAAGAGATTGCTCCTGCTAAAAAAGGGGAAAGGCCCCACCGGAACAGCCGCAGCTCCCAATTTCGGAATGCATAGCTATGGCACCACCTTAACCAAAGTGCGGCTGACAAGGGCCAGATCTGATAGCTCGGGAAATTAAATATGTGCAATTGACCATGCTCTTAGGGAATGACGTGTGAGGTTGGTTGTATCCGAATTTCAAAGAGAACAGCTACTCGATACGTTATCGATACGATAGCATGACATATAGTCCGGCTCCTTGGGTGAATACTTATACTTCCGTTCTTGCCTTCAAAAACATTGGTCAAGCTCGGGAATTCAGCCTCAGTGCACCACCAATCTGTACTGTCGCATGTCGACTGTCAACGCCCTGCAGGCCTGGCGGTTGTCATATGCGTGCTAGTTGAAGCAATCGAGGGACATGCTTTTCTAACTATACGACCCAGTAGAATCTCGAGAGGGAGTAAAGTCGCGGAATATATATATAGTCGAATATTAATTAACAAAATGGATTGATTCTCCGCCGCATTTAGCTGAGCCGTACGTGGCATAATATATGCATATGCATTCTAGTCGACTCCACGCTATGCATGTTAATTATCGTAGATGAATTTTTAGAGCCAGCCACCAACCAGCTTAAGCTCTTGCCAACGAGCAAAGCCGAAAATCCAAAGTCAAGTGGGGTAATAACAGTGCTGGAATTTTAACACACTATAAAGGCTCATACCTGAAGGCGGTGACGGAATGTCAACTGGTCCCCTCTTTGCATGCATTGCCCTCAGCAGCTGAGCTCATCTATATGGCCAAGTATCTGCCCTTCGAGATAAATTGACCCCGCTTCACAACACACATACAACAGCCCTCTTAAATTTTTGCAGCATATTAATTGCAATTGGGGACTGGCTAACAATCGGAATCGAATATATTCGTCGATAATACAAATTGTCGAGGCCTTTTCTTTCCCCTAACTCTATCGAGAACTGCCCGAAATTTCTACCCAGCTAAGTAGGTGACTCGAGATCTCTCTTTTCAAACCAATTGAGCCCCACCATCGGAAAAACAAAAAAGTAATAGTGATACCTGCTAGAACCCTGATCAAAAAAAGCAGGGGCGAAACCACTTCCCCATTCCTTACTCGCGATCTGAAAGGTCAGGCTAAATCGGCAAAGAGTGGGATCGAGAGGTTATTTTCAGCCCGAACAATTTGAAGGAGTTACAATGGCAGATATTAAAAACGTTGTTGTTGTTGGCGTAAGTAGGGTCCCAGCTGTCAAACCGGTTGTTTGTAAACCGAGCGACCTTCCAAGGCATCAATGGGGCAATACTGACTGAATAATAATAGGCGTCTGGCAATCTCGGTCCATCAATCCTAGAGGCTCTGCTGGCTTCGTCAAAATTCAATGTTTCCGTTCTTACCAGGGCATCGTCCTCGTCGACCTTCCCTGCTGCTGCAACTATCATCAAATCCGACTATTCCCCATCATCACTAGAAGAGGCATTCAAGGGTCAAGACGCTATTGTTAGTGTCATTGCCGGAGCCGGCCTTGGGGAGCAAAAGAAGTTGGTGGACGCCGCCGTAGCCTCTGGAGTCAAACGCTTTATTCCTAGTGAATTTGGCAGCAACACCAATAACAAAGAGGCGCAAGAGCTGGTTCCAGTGTTTTCCAGAAAAGTTGAGGTCAAAGAGTATCTTGAAGAAAAGATAAAGGAAGGACTGACTTGGACCGGTATTGTCGTTGGACCCGTCTTTGACAGGGTGAGTCCGCCCCCCGCTTCCACCTGACTGCCTCGTAGCGTATTTGTGAGTTGTTCGCCTATCCTAATGTTCTGAACGGGTAGAGCTTGAAACTTGGCCTGCTTGGGTTTGATATTCCATCCCGTAAAGCAACCATCTACGACTCTGGTGATCGCCCATTCACCACTTCTACGCTAAGTCTGGTTTCAGCTGCGGTTGTAAGCGCTCTTTCGAACCCCGAGGAAACTGCGAATAAGTACATCTACGTTGGCTCCTTTACTACGACCCAGAATGAAGTTCTATCCATTCTAGAGTCTGCTACCGGTGAAAAATGGACGGTCGAGAAGGCGAGCAGCGAGGAGAAAGTTGCAGCGGGCAGAGAGAGCGTTGCTGGGCGTAGAGGTAGCACCGCTATTAGACCGCTAGTAACCGCCGCTATGTACCATGTAAAGGGTGGCGGCGATTATGAGTCTGAAGTTGGCCTTGATAATGGCCTTCTAGGCTTGCAGAAGGAGAGTTTGGAGAATGTTGTCAAGGATGTGGTCGCCAGCATTTAGCTAGGTTTAGCCACGGTCGCTTCCTCTTCGTGAAGACACGGACTGGTTACGCCGGGCATCGGTCGGAGCTGCAACTGGAATATGGTGCTATGATTCAAGCAAGATGCGAAAAAGTGATAACTGTGCTGATGTAACCGATCCGTGTGATCTCCCTCGTGCATTTTAGGTACCTATACTTAACTGCTCTAGTGTTACGAAATATCGAAACTCATGCTTAGTTTATTTATCTTATACCTTTATCAATGGCAACTGCTAGAATCGATTTGCGGGATTATTGACGGAGAGCTGTACAGCGCTGTGGCCACCCTGCCTACAACTGCAAGAGCGACGGAAAAGAGGATGTATTGGGAATGTATCATGTTCAAGCTCGAAGATATCTGGATATAATACGGTCGCGGAAATACGGCTGGCAGGGCTTCCCTCCTGCCAACCTTACTAGGATTATTGGGTTTCGGGGTGCTCGTGGACATGGAAGAGCTCCACTCCTTCTAGACCAAAATGCCAAGTTGGAGCATCCCAAGCTTCGTGCGCAAATACAACATCCTCATTGGCCGCCTTCTGAGACACCCTCTTCGTCTATGTATCTCAACAACATGTCGAATCTTCAACGGAGTTTTGGCTTCAAAAGAGAACAAGCTAGGCGATTTTGTCCAATTTTCATACATTCTTCTTGCGCAGCAAAAATCGTATAAATGCCACATGTCAGAATCCTTTGCTCTGACAGGCTCAGAGGCAGCAGTAGCTTCCACCAGTATTATTATCGCTTCGAAGCAAGCTGAGCTTATCGATAGGGGCTTTCGCAACTCTTCACTTTTACCATCTTCAAGTTTGATCTCTGTCCTAATACCCGCTTTAATTTTTTTATCTTTCTTTTCTTTTTTTCCCCCTCATGCAGGGCTCAAAGGACACCCCGCGCTTACTCTAAGTTTATTTTCGACCCAGACTTATTTAGGGTTGAACTCAAAGCTTGTTTGATGAGAAAGGTTCGAAAGCATGTGCTTTAGTGATTGGATGCGATGATGATGTCGCATTCTGCCATTTCCAAGGTTGAAAAGATATCAATTGATTGCCCTCTTGGCTATGAGCCTTTTTTACTAAGCTAGACAGACTCGCTGCCTACTTAGCGGGAAATGTGCGTGGGGTATAAGTTGCGAATGAGGGGTCTGCTGGTCGCCTTTGAAGAGTGAACTCGATGGGTCAAGTTGCTGTAATATATATATCGGTACCCGTAGGCTTTGTAGAAGCTTATATAGCTTATCCCCCGCCAGTAAATGTAACTGTATCCCAGGCATGTGCGGAGAGGCATTCTTATTTTCTTCATTTCAATAACACTCTCCTCTACTCCGCGCCTGTTACCTGGATACCATCAATATGGAACTTCAACTTCCGTCGGATATCTTTAAAGACCAATTCCTGCGGATTTCACTTGTAGGAACAGCTGTTTTAGCATTCGTGCTGTTTGTTCTGTACCAAGTCCTGCGAGCCTCGAAAGAGGAAGGTGGCATATTTTCAACCTTGAAGAATTTATTGCTCTTCGCATACTCGTGCTTTTTGAAGCCACACACCGGAGATGGAAGAAGAAACCAACAAGACGCTTTGGAGAGCTTTTATAGCACTCAGGCGAGTGTCTATGATGCGACTAGAACTAAACTGCTTTCCGGAAGAGAAGATATGCTCGGCCTCGTTGCGTCGCAACTCAAGTACAAGTTTGATGCTGGGATGATCAAAAGGAAGCCGGTCTGGGTTGATGTAAGTAATCTTAGTTTGGATCTTTCTGGAAAACAGAAAGTCAACAAATGCTGACGTGCTTCTTGCGTTTGATTCAGGTTGGTGGTGGCACCGGCTATAATATTGAGAGGATGTCCCAATTCCTGGATGTTCCCAGCTTTTTCGAAACGGTCTACCTTGTTGATCTCTCGCCATCCCTCTGCAAGGTTGCTGTCCAGAGATTTGAACGCCTTGGGTGGAAGAATGTGAAGGTCATGTGTCAGGACGCGAGACATTTCCGCCTAGAGAGCTTTGCAGGAGTCTCTGACATCAACTTGCAGCCTGCGACCTCTCTTTCTTCTCGTCCTACTTCTCCTAGTTCCGAGATTGAACGCTATACTGCGGATTTAATCACCTTGTCTTACTCCTTGTCGATGATCCCAGACTTCCATTGTGCCATTGATAACATGTCAGACGTTCTCTCCACCAACGGTATTGTTGGTGTTGCAGACTTTTACGTCCAGAAGGAAAGCGACTTCATTTCCCGAAATTATCTTGGCGGTTCTCTGCACCGTCACTGCATGTGGATTTCTCGTGTTTTCTGGAGAACCTGGTTTGAAATTGATCGGGTCAATCTCGATGCATCGAGGCGGGATTATTTGGAGTATCGCTTCGGAACCATTCACAATACCAATTCTCGGTGCCATCTTCTTGGATTCAGAATCCCTTACTATATTTGGGTTGGATGCCGAAAAAACGCTGGACATTTTGATGTAAAGCATGCGAGTGCTACATCCGTCCTATCCCCTGCTGCCAACTCACCATTTATCAAAGCACTCGATCTTCATAATCGCCAAGTTGCTAGTCTGAATACTATTGGCTTTACCGATGTTGAATCAAAGGCATATGAATGTGCCATCATTAACATGTCCGCGAGCCTACCATTACCGCCATCTTGGTACCAGAATCACCGATGGAGAGTTTACTATGACGACCAGCTCCAGAAGCATCGGCAATTTGGTGATGAATATATATACGCCTTCACCTGGGAGGATATTGCGGAAGACCTGAGGATCTTAAAAATCAACTCTGAAGATGAAATCTTGGCTATCACAAGCGCGGGAGATAATATCCTTGGATACGTATTAGAAAAGCCGAGGCGGATACATGCTGTTGACCTCAAGTAATTTTGCTCCTTCCCACCAACTCCCCAAAAGGGTGGGAGACATCAACTAACGCGATTGCCAATAGTCCCAACCAAAACCATCTTCTAGAGCTCAAGCTCGCCGCTTTCACTGCTCTTCCGTACCGTGACGTCTGGAGGCTTTTTGGTAAAGGGAAGCATCAGAGCTTCCGACAGATACTGATTACCAAGCTCGCTCCGCATCTTTCTTCGTTAGCGTTCCAATACTGGATGCATCATGGGCCAGCTGCATTCGAGGAGAAGAATGGTGGGTTCTATCACACTGGGGGCTCCAGGCATGCTCTTATACTTTTAGCACGTCTCTGTCAGGTTCTTGGTCTCTCTGTGGAGCTCCAGAAGCTTGCCTCCGCACCAACTCTGGAAGATCAGGTCAAAATCTGGAGGCGGGGCATTCGTAGAATTCTGTTGAACAGAGTGCTAAACTATACCATAATAAGCTCTGAGCAATGGCTCTGGAAGGCGCTTGGAGTCCCGCAGAATCAGCGTGCGATTATTGATCAGGACTTCCTAGCTCGTCAACAAGGATCTAATAGGGTTGCAAACTCGTTAGGCTCTGGTGTTAGACAGTACCTGATAGAGACATTTGACCCTGTCATCGAAACTACCCTGCTGTCTACTGAAAACCCCTACTATCTACTTACTCTCCTCTCTCGCTACACGCGAATTTGCCATCCTCTCTATCTCACCCCGAAGGCTCACATTCACTACTCTACACCAGGAGCCTTTGATAACCTCCGCATCCATACAGATGAGATATCAGAGGTTCTCAATAGGATGAGCGACGATAGTTTGACAATCGCTGTCGTTATGGACAGCATGGATTGGTTCGATCCTCACGGAAGTGACGCAAGAGAGCAGATTAGAAAGTTCTACAGGGTTCTCAAGGTTGGCGGAAGAGTAATGATTCGAAGTGCTGGAGTTGAGCCGTGGTATGCTAGGATCTTCGAGAACGAAGGGTTCGAAGCGATGAGAGTTGGCTCCCGATCGGAGAATCCGTGCATTGACAGGTATGTGCTCTGTACAATGCAGAACACTAGCATAGTATTGACTACTGACATCCGTTTATAGGGTCAACATGTATGCTTCCACTTGGGTCTTCACAAAGCAAGATACCAAGTCTTGACAGACACGGAGAACGTCGTACGAATTATTCTATCACCAATTTTTCCCATTCGACATTGAAACCATTAAAACCGGCAAAATCCCATGCTTTTAAAACTCTAAACCTCCCGCCGATACTAATTCTTTCTATCAAGTACTCTTGATTCACGTCTTATTTACGAGATGTATATTAGATGGATAGATATGTGGTTGTGTTATCGTAAAGATTCCTGTTTTTATATTTAGCTGCATTTACTTCCAATTAGCCCCCAAAGCCCAGAGATTATGTGATACTTCTATTAGCAGATTTTAGATTCATAAGTAGAGGTTGCATGTACATATGTTAAACAATCCCTAAACTCTTCCTGTTAGCTTTTATTCTTTGGTTAATTTTATTATTATTATTTTCTTTGCTTTTAAATTTCTCCCAGCGAGTTTCTTAACAAGATCCTTTACGTCCTACAACCACGCATTAGACCCATTTTACTACACCCTATATATATCTCCCTGATGCGATAGTATTTCAGTTTATCGTCGGCTTTGGTTGGCTGCACATCAAACGAGTAAAGAGAGATGCGGAGGGACTCTATTCTTCCCCCGCCCCCGAATATCCTTTTTTTTTTTTTTTTTTTTTTTTTTTTTTTCGTGAAAATATTGCCAGGACTGACATTGTAGATAAATGGCGTTGATTTTGTGGGAGATCGACATGGTTGGTTAACAATTGGTTACACAGGCCTTTGCTCGTGACTACACTCCAGGCTCCGGGCGTATATGCCGCCGTAAGCCGAAGTATTCCATGTTGTAACGAGTAAACGGTTGGAATTCTTCTTCGTTAGGCTGCCCCTTAATCCTGGCCAATTGGCACATTGGGGCTTTTATCCACTACCGAACGGATACTGGCATGCGCAGGCCTGGCCGGGCATTCGCGGAACTCGTCTAAAGTTAGAGCTAGTTTAGCTTCCCTATAGGCTATTAAGATGCAAATGTAGATTTTGCGGGTTAACAGTTACGTTACTTCCTTCGTATGAATGTATCGCTAGTCTCTATTCGGCTTCAAAACGTAATCTTGAAACCCGGATTCAGTATATTTACCGCCGGAGGTTGCATTACACTCGACGTCGACTTATAGAGCTATTTGTATAATATCTACCTGCGCATACTTGAACCTCTACTTTTCCCTTGTGTTATCGCGTCGGGTGCACATGTCGCCCTGTTGGGGCCTAGGTTCATCATCATCGCTATTATTCTAGAGTTATAGTATATACAGGAACGTATTTCTATTTCTATGAAGATCGAAAAATAAACGAAAATTTTGAAAGAAATGCGCTAACAATGCAATGCAAGAGCCGCTAATGCAATACCATGCGTAAAAATTCTGCTTTGTGCACAAAAGTGTAAAGAGGGTATATGAGTGTGAGGGATATGAACATTATTTTAAGTAAATTCACTTTTGCTGCCAAACAGCAACCCAGTCGACTTGCATACCAACTGCATCGCCATCTATCGTCGTTGAATAAGGGGTAGACTTTCCCTCAACGCCGTTTGGGAATCCGCCACCGACGGCGACGTTGAGCAAAATAAAGAATTTTTTGTGCACAAGAAAATCCCTGCGTAAAAACAAGAATCGTTAGCACAGGTCTGCCCAGGGAGATTGCCGTTCTAACTTCCAGGTTCGAGAGTTGATGACGTACCATGCTGTTTGATTATTAACTTGCGCTCCAGTAATTGAATGACGGCGGGAGCCATTAACTATCCATGTGAGTTTCTCCGTTCTCCAGTTTCGAGATGACCGGTCAACCTCAAAGCCAAATGTATTCCAAACACCGCGGCTAACCCCAGGGATGGCAGCCCCTAAACCGTTATTCTCATTACAAGGGCCTTTGATTCCTCTCTGAGCGTTATACATTCCGCAATGGATCAAACCCCAAGTTTTGCGAAGTCCGTTGACTGACTCCATAATATCCCATTCGCCTGTAAGTGTCATGTTAGCTTACAGTGCTGAAATAAAATGGATGAAGACGGGGCCAGCATATGCTTACCAACTTCCGGCCAGCCTTTATACCCAAGATCCCTAAATCGAGTACCTAGCATCCAGAATGCTGGCCTGGTCGCCCACCGTGTTAGTAATGCTGCACTACGGGGTAGATCAACTTCACGAAACCATCTTACCAAATTCCCTTTTGTTGTGTTTCCTTTGCACTTCCTAGCTTAATGGAGGCCTCGACAACCATCTTCTTACCGTCAGGGCAGGCAAACTCGTTCTTTTTGTTGGACTCGATTCTTGCGGACGTCCATTTCGTCTTACCACCTGACACCTTCTTCCTAGGAGTGATGGAAAGAATCCCGTTCGAAATTTTGATATTTTCGGTGTTTTTGGTATAGGTCTGGATTTCGCCTGTGCCCCACTGCGCAACCTGCCCTGGGTATGATGTCCCTACATCAAACAGCCAGTTATAATTAAGTCCGTCCTTGTGGGTGAAATCTTCCCACCAGACTTTCTTGAAACCGGGCTTAGCAGAGTCGGGCGGGACTGTTCGCTTTTCTAGGGGTTTTGCGCTGGCAATCGTTGAGAATATCGTGGTTAGCACTGGTAGCAAAGCCACCCAGAAAGAAATGGAGCCGGATATGACGGTCATGGATTACTATCGCGTCGGGGAGACACCAAATGATAGGATATCAAGTAGGTAGAATAAGAGAAAAGGAGTAGAGATCTACGCTGATTCTTCGAAAAAAGAGGGAAAGAAGTACGTGCTGAACGAGTGATAAAGCAGCTTGGGACTACTCAATAATGATTGAGGGACAAAAACACCTAGAATCGTGAGGGCCCGTCATGATGCTGAGGACCAGCTCTCGAGTATTTATCCAGGCACTAGGACTACCACCTACCCACTTTTAGAGAGAACGGGGCTGATTGAACTTTGACTGGGCGCCCGTTATTACGACCTACAAGCAAATTCTTGCATCGGCGCCCTACGGAAGTGAAAAAGGGAAAAGGAACGCGTTGCTGCTCTCCCGCCCCCCTAGTCCAGAATCTTCATAGAATGGCGAGACCCTGCAGGTGTACCTTGGAATAGTGGGTCGGGATTCAAGTTTCAGCGAATTAGCACTAACATTTAGGTCAAGGAACAAGATTTTAGCGGGGGCAAAACGAGGTCGCTCTCGAACCAATTCCTCGGCAAGGTCGGCGTGGTGCGAACCAAGCAGAGATTTGATTGCATAGTGGGGCGCTTGAGATTTTTTTTTTTTGGATAAAACTTCCTAATGTAACATTCGAGAAGAGTAATCAAAAAGAGAGTGCTTTTCCATGGGAGGCGTAAAACGATAATAGATGAAATAAATTTTAATGGAATTATACAGACTTATAATCTACAGTTGCATTTGGACGCTGCAAGAAAGTTCGTGATTCGATTATTATCACGCTGTGTTATCAGCCCATATCTTGGTCAAGGCGGCGGCCAACCGATAGATAGCTCGGGGATGCTTGGCAACGAGCTCGAGGAGCCTCAGCCTTGGGATAAACAAAACTTTAACCCTCCGTGCATTTCGAATAGAACAGCCAACAAACAAGATCGGTTCAAGCTTCATGAGAGTTAGTGGCATAGCCTAGGAGGAGGAGGAGAAGCGGACTTGTCACTAGACGGACTTTGCTTCCAAAGTCAAAACAGACATCTTATTAATGTTATAATTTCTTTGACACTGACGGTTACCTTAATTAAATTCATCATGATCCGGTAACCCGAACTGACCTTGCACATTTGAGGAGCTCTACCTGCGGGTTGGTCGCATTGCTGGCTTTTATTGAATACTAATCGGTATTCGAGCTGGATTCTAAGGTCCTCCTGATCTCCTGATGGCTACCGGAAATTCAATAGAGACTATACTGTAGCATGTAGTCCAACAATAAAGCAATCGCGGAGGTTGGTGGTACTGGTGCGATTTCCGTGGAGTCTTTTGGGAATAATACAGGGACGCAGCTGGTTCCTGTTGTGGGTAATAGCTGCGGCATTGCCGAACGGTTTGTCCCCCTTTTTTTTTTTTTTTTTTCCCTTTTCGTTTGTCCAGCGCAACCCTGCAACGTAACTCTAAATGCGACAATCCGATTTCCCATGAATCACTTGACATGATACCCAAGTAATAACGGTAGAATCTCGACACAAAAGTGCCCCTTTAGCTACGATTGCAAATTTGATTCTATATATGTCGTGTGGAATCAAGTCTCATATGGAATGCTGATAAATCATACTAGTTCTACCATAATATACAAGTATGTGTATATATATATATCAAGATAAAATTAGATGTTAAGGACTTTAAACTCTAGAATGATTGGTGAAACTGAAATCTTACTTGTAATTTATAATATCTGGCTGTCACTGTCCTTATCATAATCAACAGCTGTTCCATCAAGGAATACTAGGAGCTTTTAGGATATTGTAAATATGGCCTAACCTGAGAGCAGGTATTAATTAAACCTCTTCTTTTCTAGTTTAACTCTCTCTAAGAATAGGCTATGAAGTATCAAAGAAGCTAGAAGAAGAAGCGATAACTCTAGTAATTTTGATGTGGATACTCATATATCTTAGCTTATATCAGATATGTATACGCAAGCCGAGATTATTTCCCAATTCTGAGGGCATGTTTATAGTATAGGTTAGCATTTAAGTATGCTGGTTGTATGAAGCTAGTCTACCGGTTAGAAGTGCCAGTTTTTCTTTGTGACCAAGGCAACTGTGGGTAAACCGTTTCCAACCCATTGAATTTATAAAACTTGAGGTGTTTATACACATGCATGCATATATCGAAATCAATTATCATCAATTATCATCAATTATCAGTGCACCACCAAGCTCCCCATTCGATTTCAACTAATTTAATGTCGATATATCCATCCCTTTGATATTCTTATACATACGCCGACAAATCATCTGACAGCTGTCTCTAGCATCATCCTCTCCGAATCAACTTTTTTTTCCCCCTTTCCCTTCCCCGCGATTCAATGATATCTTTATCCTATAATCCATCATGCAGGCTAAGCAAGTTAAACATTTTTCCCTCTGCCTTCTAGTCTTTACGTGGCTAGCTGGATGTGCAATTAGTGTCAATGATAGTTCTCGAGGCGTTCTCGATGTCAACGTTAAGCGGGGCATCGTCTTCTTGTACAATAGCACCTATCCCGATGACCATAAGCAATTTGCTGCACCCGGGAATGTCTTATCTTGGTACTATAACTATGGGCAGCAACCTAGCCCTCAACTTGCAAACTCGGGCTGGGAATTTACCCCTATGGTCTGGGGTAGGGACAACGGTCCTTACATTAAAGATAATATTGAAAAAATCAAGGGAGCGGGTGGCAGAATTAAGTGAGTTTTTGCGACGATTCTTCCACAGAGCTCGTGGCTAATAATTGACTGAAACTTAAGCTTCGTTCTCGGATTCAACGAGCCGGAAATGCCTCGAAAATGGGGCGGGTCTGACATAAGTCCCATAATGGCAGCGAATCAATGGAGTGAGTATATTGAGCCTTTGACTAGTCACGGTATTAAGTTATGCACTCCTGGTGTATCCTCGAGCCGTAATTCATTCGACTGGCTTGCCAAGTAAGATACCGAATTGCGATGTTTCCCTGTATGGCTACTATTGTTAACCTCATGTAGGTTTTTTTTAGCTTGCTCGGACTGCACCTTCCATGCCCTCTGTCTCCACCACTACGGCCGGCCTGCATTAAACCTGAAAAAGCATCTTGAGAGATACCATAGCCTCTACCCCGATCTCCCGATCTGGTTGACGGAATATGCGGACTCGAATGATGCAGCGGATGCAACGGAGGCTTATATGAATGAATCGCTAGTTATCCTCGAGTCAGCACCTTATGTTCAAAGATACTCGTACTTTGGGGCTTCAAGGGAACTCGTTAGCAGGGTTGGGCCAAACGCGGCGTTTCTAGATAATTCAGGAAATCTAAAGCCTATGGGTGAAGTCTATGTGTTCTGACATTTGAAGTCGCCAGCGTTGGATGCTTCATTTACAAATCTTATTTGTTAGCTTGACTGGATAATGTTGTGGCGCCTCCTCAAGCACAACCCCTTTGTTCTAAATTACTGTATCGATATATACTAGCACGGTGAGCTTTGCTGTTTTGCCTTGTGCGGCTCTAATGCTCTGATTTTATTTATTTACCTCTTGCTGAATACGAATAATAGTACTTCTGGATCCCGGCGCCTCGAAATCCTGGGATGCTGTTAAGACAGTGCGAGCTAATGAGAATCGCTGGACATTTCCTCCTCGACTGGTTTCTCCTGCTTGACTGGCATATTCGCGCGAATTGCAATAGAATGTGTGTGGAGAAAGCCATCCGCCTTGTGCAGCTATGGGCGATAGAAGCCGTACTATGGCGCGTTTTTCCGTCCATATTTTCCGTGGGCGCGAAGGTGGCTGTCACATAGACCAGCTAAGGCCCCACACGGATGCCGATCGGGCCTTGAAGCCGACCGGGTTGTGTACGACCTCTCAACACGGATGAACGACAAGATGCAACACGAATAATAATGCTATGTCCATGCAGTTGAGAGCGAGCACACAAGCCGTCCTCAAATATTACGCGCCCGGATGAGCTAGTATCTCATGGGCAGCCGTGTTACAAACAGCAGGGGAAATATGGCTGTGTGCGAATGCTTTAACGGTTTTCCGCACTGCCTATTCGCGCATCGGGGATGCTAGGAATTCGATCTCCGAACTGATTGCTAAGCAGATCTGGCGACATCAATATACCGTCCCAAACTGTGTGTATAAAAGTGTCCGACATGTAACCGGTGCGGGGCTAGCTGGCGGTGACCGGAGCCCATAGGGGGGCCGCTGGTATTATTGCAGAAACCTCTATGCGACAGTCCAAGGGTGGCTGGGGAACAGGGAGTGCTGGATTGGGGCGAGTGTATAAAACCACCCAGCCTTGCTCTGAGTCCGCTTCGTCACCCCAAATCATTTTTGGCGAGGATTATACCCTCATCCCACGGCAGATTACCGCGCCCACCACAATTCGCTCAGAGTGGCCCAATAATCTCGCACACTCATTTCCCCCCTTCTGTTTGTTGCAAATAGCTGCGAATAGTTAAAATACCTTTCCCACGGCATCACCACCGCTAGAGAACATGGCGAAGGCTCACAATATAGGACGCAAACTCGCCATACCTTCTGAAGTTTTTGACGAATTCGCAAAGAAATATGAAAACGGCCTCGGCGGATCCCAGCGCGACATTGCGAGGGGCTTGCTGGAGCGGGCTCCTCCTATATTACCAGATTCGGTCATACATGATAACGCCTGCGGACCCGCGATTTTGACTGGATTTATCCTCGAACGAAGTTCGTTATCGCCACCTCGAATATATGCTACAGACTATGCCCAGGGTATGGTACAAGTGACAAACGCATATAAAGAGAAGTTTGGGTGGGACAGTGTCACTGCCGAGCAGATGGATGGGCAAGACTTGAAGTTCGAAGATAATATGTTCACGCACTCCTTAAGTTCTCTTGGCGTCTTCATGTTCCCCGACCATATGAAAGGCCTCGCGGAAATGCGTCGCACTCTTAAACCTGGTGGTTGGATCGGTGTGACTTCGTGGAAAGACGTTCGATGGCCTCCTGCGGCGAGAGCTGCGTATGAAAAGATGTTCCCGAATGCTAAGGAGGATATGATCTTACCGCAAGTCAGCGGTTGGGATGAACCAGAAAATTGTGTTGCGAAGCTACGTGCAGCAGGATTTAAAGATGTTCGGGCAGATATCGTCCAGTGCATCAATCGCCAACCAAGCATCAAGGTTTCCTGCGGCTACTTTACCGCATTCCTGAGAAATTTTAGCCCTACTGCAAGAGCATGGGGGGAAGAGACTTGGAGAAGGTACTGTGAACATTTTGAAGAGTTCATGGAGCCAATGTATAGCCGATCGACGGACGGAAGCGGCGTTGAACTCGTCGCTGCGGTGATTGTAACATCTGGGACGAAATAGTCCATTCTCGAGATTCACGTGTATCTAGCACCACATAATATGATTTGATTAGATATTTGTATTCTAGTTCCATGATCGAAACTAGGAAATATATTAAGCGATGAAGTCTCTGTGCTTGAAGTATAGATGCTCATGTAAAGGGTATGGTAGGAAACGGAAACATATTCCAGAACAGACAGCTGAATGACATTTAAATATTTGTACGGGGAGGTAGAAAATAAAAATAAATAAAAATAAAACCAGCATCTGCCCGGGTAACCGAGTAGTAGATCAAGTTTATACCCGCTGAATGTTCCCGATGTATTTTGGAGATCCCGGCGTGTGGGTTTCGAGGAAATAATCGGCTAAGCATGACAACTTGCCGAATGTCCGACATCAGCGCCATGGCTGGCCACAGGTATTGTTTCCTCCGAATGCGTGTCTCTCGAAGCAAGTCGTATGCCTCCGGACTTTCCGTTAGTATTTCTCTTCGAAGATTCTGTCCTCACAGAGAATTCCACTTCAATACCAGCCTGAGCAGTCCCGGAGATCCCTCGACTCCTGTCGCTATGGCTTCCTGCAGAAGCTTTAGAATACGTCAACTTGGAGGCAAGGACGTCGACAATCATGATCATTGGGAATAGGCATTCTAAGGTGTAGACAAAGCGGTCGAGCTGGCTGGCGATATCCGTTGCAGATTGTGAAGAGACTTGAAAGGAATACGTTATAGCCCGAGTGATGCCGATAGGGCAGAGTGTAGCCAGTCGGATCTCGGCACTTCTGGAAAGGAGTTCAAATAAACCCTTTGCAGTCCAGGATTGGACGGCAACGCCAGCACGTTTGGCCCGAGCGAAAGTCCTTAGAAGAAATACGGCGCTGACCGTTTCCACCAGCGCAATCATGATAAAATAGACCATATGGAGGCGGTTAATTCTTGTCTGGAGTCCGACTTCTGGGTTTTTGATCTCCGTCACGCGGGATACTAGTATGGCGAGTCTGCACCCCAAAATTACCGTTATACCCGCCCAGAATATCGCTAGGAACCATACCCGCGGTCGCCTTTGCAGAACTTTCACCAATATTTGATAGGAGTACATTGACAAACCAGCCTCTTGGATGAACCAGAAAATGTCTGCGAATCCGGCAGCGACAGCTCGGGATTGTACGGAATAGTCCGCATAGAATGCATAGTAACAAAGTCCGTTCGCTATCGCACACGCTGCTGAGACAATTATTGGTATCATGGATATTGTTGTGAGATGAACGATCCCGCTGACCATAAGTGCTATCAGAAAGCTTATTAGGCCGATTGTGCTTAGTATCGACCAGCTAAGCTCGTAATACACTGGAGGGGCCATGACGGTAATTGCAACTGCAGATTCGTTTCCCAGGGTGAGATATAGTAAACGGGGCTATCGAGGTATTAAACGGCGAGGCTTGATCCCAAGAGCAGTTTGCATAGTAGATGGCTAAAAAAGATTATATTTTAAGGGTCCTGGTGTTTATTTTTCTATTTTTTGTTCTCTTTGAGCGGCCTTACCCGTATATAAACACCCTCAGGAGCATCTCCCCCCAGTCTAAGAGAGGTCCAAA
Organism: Dactylella cylindrospora; assembly: GCA_012184295.1. Classification (NCBI taxonomy): domain Eukaryota; kingdom Fungi; phylum Ascomycota; class Orbiliomycetes; order Orbiliales; family Orbiliaceae; genus Dactylella; species Dactylella cylindrospora. The sequence continues at coordinate 59,276 of LDUD01000011.1, forward strand.
CTTAAACCGGTGGTTCGGTGATGGGGATTGCGGTAAGTTTACTTTGAAAGTGTGGCGTATATCCGTATGCTTTGACGCACAGAATTATCGGTCCGGTTTGAGCATGAGGTTATATTGATTTAAGCATGCAGAATCACGGTCGACTGAAAATTTTCTTTTGTTTTTTGGATATAGATAACCTCAGAGAAAGTCAAAACATTTCAGCCGACGCCCCATAGTCCGAGCAAGGCCGTCTCGAGGTCTGGGCACAGGATGTCCAGAACCGTAGGTTATCAATTACTTAATGCAAATTGCAAAAGAAGACACCAATTAGGTTTAGTAGGTGCTAGCCGTTTTGCGTTGAAACGACAAGACCGGATTTAGGTCTCAAATCAGCAAAGTTCAATATTTTTGATTTTTATCAAGTTTTCCAAAAGTACTGCGTGGAGCATGGCCACCACTGTAAAGATTTAAACTTAGCTGTTGGATTGGCATGGAAAGGGGACCACAAGGTATATTTCCGTCACAACAGCTACCTAGGTAACTGTAACAGTATTTATCAACGGTGGCCAGTGGACTCTCGGCTGGGCTGACCCACCAACTCGAAAACCGCCACACCAGATCTCCGGTTCATGATTGGGCGGATATCAAATTCCACATTGTCAAAGCGTCGAACTTGCATATCAAATTTTGATGCCATCAAAGCGCAATGTCTAGAGTTAACGAATTGATAGACTTTTGTGCCGTGCGTGCCTTTCATACTAGGCTAGGGCTTGACGACCTTAGTCTTACAAGTTGACTGCGTCACAAAGAGAAATTTGAAGTTGCTCTTAGGCTTATTTGATCTCGATGTCTTTTGAATCTTGTCGCCCGGCCTAGAAAAAAGTATCTAAAAGGCCTAGAGACCTCTAGCCCTAGAGAAAGCCATTGAGCTCAGTGTAAGGTTGCAATATGCAGCAGTTGTGTTTGCCCGGCAACATAGAATTTGTTCTGGATACAAGCTGCAACAATTTCAACACAGCCATCGAGTCCAATGTGATACTCCCTCCTGGCTTGCTGTGGTAGTGCACGTGCAGCAGAATATGAAACACGTACACGAGGATGGACTCTGGTATTGCATACTTAGATTTACCCCGCGTATAGGACCATGTTTCGACTAATCGGTTTGACAGAGCAATCAATTTTAACCAGGGTATTGACACAGTTGCACGAGCTTTCTAGATAAGGGATACAGATGCATGAAACTCCAAAGTTGGAAGGAAACATCCCATGCAAAAGTCGAATTCATGCGCTAATGATACCTACCACTTTGGGCAGGACGAGACAACAATAACAACAAAAAAATGGAGAGTGCCAGTGCTGAGTGTAGAATCCCAGAATTGATATCGAGCTGCTTACCTTGATGTTTGTCTCCGAATAGCGAATCCACTGGAATATATTATACAGGGCCGGCTTGGCCTTGGACCCAAATCCAGCTGTTACTACCTGAGCTGAGAAAGCTAAGGCAGTGAGTACCGTGAACAAACCCTCGGTATCTCTGCTAAGCTAGGATTATTGTTGTACGAGACACCGAAAAATTGGTGGATAGGGTGGCGTCGGAATTGGACCGAAGAGTGCGAATTTTGGGCCCATCGGCGCCTGCAGGGATGTTCAGTCTGATAGCTGAATCGCCCTGCACCCTGCCTGCATGCATGTATTCCTCTTATGGTCGGGGAATATTGAGTTCGGAGAATAAACGAGACCGCCGTAAAATGGTTGTTTTCTAAATCTCATGAGAAAACTCTGAGTGAGTGTTTGTTTTGTTAACCTTCTATTCAATAACCCGAATCCCATTTATCCAACAGCTCTCCGTGCTTCCTTATATTAGATTAATATGTTTCCGAGCCACTGGAAATACTTTTTTTTCAGGACTTAGCCATACATCGGTAGATGCCCCTCCTGGTTGGTCCGGTCACTAGGGACCTAGGGATAGGTAGGTACCTATAAGAACCTTTCCATTTCCACCTACTGTTTATAGATACGTTGATTGTTATCATATTGAAAGAGAGGGCTGATCCAGCTTACAATCTCGAAATAAATTGCGATAAAAGATATTATATACAACGTCAAGTGCAGGCATATAATAAGAGATAGCATGTGCCATATCTCTCTAGACGGTTTATAGTTTTGATGAAAAGAAGGTATATACAATATGAACTCTCGCGAGAGCGGTTGTATCTTTCGGGAGCAGAAGATATTGGCCAATCTGAATTCCTTAATTTTGGGCTTAAAGTCAAGAATAGGGAACCTAGCACGTACGCCACTGGAGCCCGTAAATACGGCTCAAGTTGCCAGAGCCTTTCGCCTCACGAATTGCACCGTAGCCCTCGCCAGTAAGGAGAAGCTCCGATTTGATGTTAAGCAAAGCTTCAGTACCGCATGGTGACCACTGTCCAGAGCCGATGACAGTGATGCCGCGAACGTTGAAATTTTGATAGGTAGGGCCATAGATAGGAACGCTGTAGCTCTGTTCTGAGGAGCTGCCACTGAAATAGTAGGTTGAGGTGTGGGTTGCGGTGACCTTTTCGCTGAGAGAGGCATAGCCAGTGAAGCTGGTATCAACGATGGTAAACTGCCAGCCAGGGGGTGTTCTAATGGACAGATTAAGCTGGCAAAACTTTCGGCTATTTATCGTATTTCCGGAGTCGGTGTTCATGTAAGCCGTGAACTGTTTGAAGATTGCAGAGAAAGACTGTCTGTCTGAGGATAGGCTGACGGATGCGGTGCCACGAGGGCAGCCAGTTCCACCGTAGATGATGTTTTCGATAACGACATCACTAGGAGGGGATACATCGCTAGTGGTAGGCAGAGCTAGTGCAGGCACCGCTAGAGCGGCTGCGACCACAATGAGGAGGGTTTTACGAAGGAAGTGCAACATGTCTTGCGGTGGATGTAAGTTGTAAGGCGGATGCAACTACTTAGGTATTCAATAGAATTTTTTTGTTTATAGGATCCCAAGCAAAGAGTTTTGTGGAAGATGATATTGGATAAGATCGAATTAGGCCCAGATATGGCAGATCGCAGGTTCCTTTTATATTTGAGAGACTTGTCAACTCGGGTGCAGCCGTATCCCGTTCTGCACTCGCACAATGGTCGAGGTGGGGCTGGGATGTTGTCATTTAATTATCTTCAATAGCTGGTGCCTGAGATGCAGGCAGTTTGTGTGGATGCGATGGGGCTCCATACTTGCTCTGATAGATTTTCTAGCCGAATAGAAGCAGTTGACAAGACAAGTAAAGTGCAGAAACTGATAAACAGCGATCGTGACCTTCCATTTTGCGTTGCAAGTCTTCAGGGACCAAGCAGGGCCAAGCATATCGTCCAGCTAGGATCCACGGCCATGGTGCTTGCGAACACCTGAGAACAATGCAGAAAATGTTCGGGACTTTGAACTTATCAAGATAATGATAGCTAAATTAAGCGGGTCACTAGACTATCGTGCTATTCTACCTCATTCTACGTTAATGTAATCAGGGTGGCTCATATTGCCGTTGAAGAAGTCCCTCATCAGATTATATTCGAATCGATTCTAGAGGTATGTGTTGCCGACAATGGAAGGATACTAAGCCAAGTTAGCTTTAGCGGCTGAGGCATGAAATCTTGCTGCCTCGCAATTGCGGTTCCTGTTGCTAGTTTCTCTGGCGAATGTACTCTGGCCCTGTATCTTGCATGCAGTACTTATTTCCGATCAGATAGACTCTGCAGCTGCAGGCGATATTCGTCAGCAGACGGACCGGGATATATCGATGCATCAACTGGGCCCTGGGTTGTGCAATCCAGCCGGCATGCTAGCAACGCAGCTTGGTAGAAGGTCTAGAGTCCTTGGCAGTCAGACTTTTGAGACATCCAGTTGGAAGTAAATTTGACACTCGGCGCGAGCAAGAGGCGAAAGGGCCAAAGAAAAATCTCCTCGGGTAGGAGATGCTATTAAGGAAGGAGCTGGGCTCGCAACTTAATTTAACGTGGGAGGAGTCTGGAGTTTGCATTGACGGTACTCGAGTTCAGTATCAGGTGAATCAATTCCGACCAACGCATTTCTTGCAACACCGAAAGCGAGTTGGTCCGGCGTATCAGTAGAATATCTACAGTTTCAATTTGGCTATGTTTAAGTGATATCTACTTTATCGACTGAGCAAACTTTAGAACTATATTAAATATACAAAGCGGGAAATAGGCTGACGTTTCTCAGAAACGTTAGGCCAAAACTAGAACTTTTTAATCGCCTCATGGCCCTTCGATACAGTCGTAAAATGCAAATGGACTTGCAATCTGCCCCATTTGTTTGTTACTTGTACTCTCTCGGCCTATGGAATGTGGGAATTGGTATCGGTTTTCTTTTCGGTTAGAACGTCAAGGTAGCTCCAGCCTCCCCAGCCACAGCGGCCACAACGTTATCAGAACCGAGAAGCTCATAGTCGTACGGGACAGTCGTCAAGGTACCTTGCGCTGCAAGGTTGTGATTGGTTGAATCCGTGTAGTCATTATCCCTCGCGACTGCATAGCCATCACCGAAAATAGGCTTCGAGGCTCCCACGAAGTAGTTAGACTCGACGAGTACCTGAGCCCCCAGCCGTGGCCTCACGCATTCAAACATATTGTCGTAATAATTATTGTAGACGTGGCCAGTTCCGAATCGAAGGCTTGGGCCGCGACTATAGACATTTTGCCAATGATTGTTATGGTAGGTGACGTGAAATTTTCCAGTATCTTGTGCGGCGTTGTTGTCTGAGTGTCCAACGAGAGATCCTTTATCATGGTCATGCATGTATACGTTTGAGACTGTTACCCAGTCAGAAGCACGGGTTATATCTATCAAGCCGTCGTAATAGTCTTTGTCATGATCCTGGTCGTTAAATATTTCGCAGTGATCTACCCAAATATTTGTGGATTGTTGAATCCCAACACCATCACCATTGTCTGCTAACACTTTGGAGATGATAAGATTCCGCACGATCACCTAGATTTGAGTTAGGAAAGCACAAGTCTTAAGATTAGGCGTGGAGCGACTTGCGTTCGTTTTGCCCAAAATGTACATTCCAACTCCTGTAATTTTGGCATTACTGTTTTTCCCGATGATACTCTTGTTTGACCCAACAAGTACTTGGGCAGACCCAGTTATGGGTCCAGTTATAACCACGATGCGGGGTTCATCATCAGCAACCGCCTGTTGATACGCCTGTAGATTGTCAACTTCAACAATGGGCCCCCCCAGTCCACCCGTTGTCCCCCCATTTTGTGTGGCATATCCAGTTGTAGCGATGTCCTCGAGCGTAGCCCGCTTCGCGAGCCTTTCGTTGACTGGTGCAGATAAAACAGACCAAGCTATGCTAAAGATAGCGAGCCAGGGTTGCAAGTGAAACTTCATACCGAAGTTCTAAGTAACTGGTGGCTACAGAATACAAAGAATAGATTCTGACTACAAAGTGTCCGTGGAGAGTGAAGCAAAAGTCGAATTAACCTTCGCTAGAGGAGAGTTGCTCGAATATTTGGGGGATGGCATGTAAACACAAGAATGGCTCAACCTTTGAGAGCTTTAGTACCTTATATCCTTTCATTACATATATTTTCCTAATTAATACTACTACTAGAAGGCGGCGATAAATATGAATAAACTAAAGGCTACAAAGTATTTGCACCAATGGAATTTTGCCTAGATTACGACGCTACAATTCGTGTAGGCCAATCTGTAGATACAGGTTAGTCTTCGCATAGGCCAGTCGTCGTGATGTTCTGAGGCGGAAGCGTGTCGGATAAATTAGCACCGGGACGGAAAATTCTGAGAACGCGAAACGATCGACATTGCTATTGTGAGGAGAGGATAGAATTTTCTTTTCCTTGTTTTCTGGTATACTTCTCAGCGGCTAGAAGGTAGAAGCTAATTAAGGCCAAGTTGCTCACTGGATTCTAACATTCAGTGCGGAGAGGTCAGAGCGACCGTGAAAATTCCAGGTATTCGTCACTGCAGTCATCCACCTGCGCATGCCAGTATGCGCATATATCGAGCGGGTCAATCAAACTAAAAGGAAAACGGATAATTTACATTGGATTAGTCGGCACCTGTATTCAGATAATATGTAGAAATTCATTGAAAGGAAGAATTTTTACGGTCTAAGATCTCATGACGAAAAGCATGGGTTCCCTGTTGCGTCTGTTTCGTTTGGTTGCGGATCGTACCCGGATTTAAACGAAATACCGGTTTAACGGTCCGCAGCTTTGAGAAAGGGTCTTATAAGATCTAAAACCTTAGCTCTGTGCACCAGAACTCGTGAATAATCATGGTGGAGCCCTTTACTCCCTCTGATGGTTTAACGTGATTTCTTTTTTTCTTTTTTTCTTTTCTTTTTTTTCTTACTTTACGGGGTAGTTTTACATGCAAGCGTCCTTTTAGATTGAAATATCGAATCTAGAAACCCGAATATATTAATAGCTAATGCCTGACTGAAAAAAGGGTTCTATTGTAACCTTTTGTGACCCCAGATTTTCAGTAGGGAACTTTAAAAAAATGTATTGTTTGGTTAGGTGACTCGGGAAATATTTGATAATCAGTTTTGTGATTAGATTATTTTGTAAGTAAATTTATTTATAAATTTTTTTTTAATTTTTTTTTTTTAAAAAAAAAAAAGGGAGAAAAAAAAAAGAAAAGGGAAAATTTTTTAGTACTTTTTTTTAGGTTTTTCAATCGAGTTTAAGTGCTGTGCCAAGTAGTCTTCAAGTTTTTATTTTACAAATTTTGGATATTTCTTTGTGAGTAGAATTGTGTTGGCTATTATAGTATTGTTCATGTGCAAAAGGTCCCGACGCGTTTCAAATTGTAAGAAATTATAATTCAAGTGCATAGTATTCGAACCTGAAGCAGCCCGTTTACTTCCGGTACTACATCCCCTAATAGCCATTCATGCTGAGGCAACTCTACGATCCCAAAGAACCCGCAATCAGAAACTATTCTCCTAATTTACACATGGCCAATTCGCTAACCAACCAAACGAAAATATATATATTTGGATTGCCACTAGTAATAGTTGCCCGTGCACATACATACTCACTTCGGCTTTCTTTCCGGCTTTCTGTCTGGAGTGTGGTGTATATTAATAAAAGATACGACTATAAACCTATTAGCGGAACTACAATCTAGCAAAAGGCTCTTGGAGGGAGCAGTTCTTGGGACAGATGGCACCGAAGGTTTCGGGCGTGTAGTATCACCATCCCAATTGAAGCAGATGCCTAGACTCGCAGCACAACCATTGAGCGTTTAAGAAGGCTATCTTGCGGAAACTAGAAAAACAAGTATATATATAAATCGGCTTGCCGCAAAGCCAAAACGCCAGCAGCGGGATCTGTGATGCGGGGATAAGAATATCGATACATATTGGATTAGCCTAGAACGCTATCAGTGAGTTATGCTGCAGCAAAAGAGTGACTGCTCGAGTCAGGTAAGTTTCTTCGAACTGCGAGTAATAAGTTGGCTGATAAGGTATAAATGCTAGTCAGATAGCGAGACTAGCCCGTTTTTGAAGTGTCTGATGAGGTTTGAGGAAGTCTTGGTACACAAGAGGGGAGAGATAGCGTGAGAAAAACGGTCGAATACAGATCGACTGCCAATGTTAGTCCTTCTCCTCAGACCTAAGGAGCCTTTTTCTCAGCTTGGTTTTGGATGACATAAGATTGTCTAGAGAAGAATCGAGCAGCAATCGGCGGGTTGCATGCGTGCGGACCACTGCGGTTGGCTTCCAACTAGGCTAAAAGTAAGACAGGTGCGGTGAGGATAACAATGGACTAGACAGCGCAGCCTCTCGAGAGGTTACCCTCGAGAGACTAAAGTGTTAGGCGGTGTATCCATATGCAACGAAGCTATACGTGATACTAGTGCATGAGACCGTTATGGTGTTGATCAAACTGTGTTGCTGTCCAGCAATACCAGGTTTCAGGGAGCGTTCGAGGACCCGGCGCGCCGAAATTGGGGTGCATCATGCAGTACCTTATTATAGCTAATTATAGGTGACAGGGAGGACCCCCACGCTCGGAGAAAATTGGTTGGTGCAAGGGAAATCGGAAACGGTCGCAGATCTGGCAAGTCGGTGAAAGAAAAGCTTATTCTTGACGACAAGCGAGTGTCACGGAGAATCTAGATGTTCGATGCTCTAAATGCGATCATTCGAGAGGAGTTTGGGAGATTCTTGGCCTCCCGACGCTAACGCTTCGGCATGCAAAGAACGGGTAAAGTTGCTGGGCGACAAGAGATTTCAAAAATGCAACAAGTTGAGTCAAACGACTCCTCCGACCCACGCGGCGAGTAAAATTTTATTCCGACTCCTGATTGCCCTGCTAAGGGTGCGGGTTCATACACTCGGAATTGCTACGCGGGGATAAGATTTACCTTGGTAAACGTAATTTTGCAATACATGCACGACTAAACCTTCCCGAAGTCCATGAAAGTCCATGGGCGACCTCGGACCAAGCAAGATGTTAAGATTTGGTTGGAGGCCGCGTTATGTGTTGCCCACTCTATGCTCATGTAAAGCCAATTCGATCTTGAAGGGGTTGATGCCTATCATGTCTTATATCTCATGCACGATCTAAATTTACAAACTGCGGACACGGCCGCTAGATGGAGGAGATTACTATTTGAAATTCTTCTCCTAAGGTTATAAAGTTCTGTAATCACCATATTATGGTGTGACTTTACGTTTTCGCTGGCAGAGTTCGAGTTTTCTAATTTCTCATTTCCTTTGTTCGTTATCTTTTCTCTTTCTTCGATTTCTTCGATTCTCGTCCGTCTATGAGGCCGGGCCTCTTTAGCTGTATTATTTTAATAACCCTTTTTTCCCCCTTTTCTTTTCGTTTCTTCCGTTAGGGCTGGGCCTATAGAGTGGTCTGGTTACCACATAGATCTATATATAGACACGCGTCGAGATGCATCCGGTAGACAAACAGCACCAGTCAACATGGTCGCCGGAGGACACCCCAAGAAATTCCAAGGAAATATACACCGATATTGAGCTTGATGATGAGAAGATTTCGCATCATAACGGGGTGGCTCGAATAGAGCAAGCAAGGGCTGTTTCGATCTCACATGAAGCGCATCCGTTGAACAACACCGGGGAAGAGGACCGACCATGGAGACGACACAAGCTGACACTCCGTCAGAGACTACATCACTTCACTTGGGCCTGGTATACTTTGACTATGAGTACCGGCGGGATATCGCTGCTCATTTTCGCCCAGCCTTTCCAGTTCCCGGGATTGAGGGTCATTGGGTGGATCTTCTACATCTCCAATCTCATCATGTTTGTGGTTGTTTGCACCGGTATGATTATGAGATTTATTTATCACAAAGGTTCTTTCGGTGCATCTCTCAAGCATGAGCGAGAAGGATTCTTTTTTCCTACGTTTTGGCTTTCCATTGCAACCTTGATAACCAGTACGCAACGTTATGTTATCCCCGAGAACGATGAAAACCTGCTTTGGGGTATACAGCTTGCGTTCTGGGCTTATGCATTCTTTACTTTCTTGCTTGCGGTTGGACAGTACTCATACGTTTTCGCCGCCCACAGTTTTGGTCTGCAGACCATGATGCCCACCTGGATTCTTCCTATCTTTCCAATCATGTTGACAGGAACAATCGCATCAGTTATTGCAGAGACACAACCAGAACTCAGAGCCGTGTCCATTGTTGTTGGAGGGCTGACCTGCCAAGGATTGGGTCTTTCGGTCGCATTTATGATGTATGCTCATATGGTCGGGCGATTGATGCAGAGCGGCCTCCCACACCGCGAACATCGTCCTGGTCTGTATATGTGTGTTGGCCCACCCGCATTTACGGTATTGGCTCTTATCGGAATGGCCAACGGTCTTCCAGAAAATTTCGACTTTGATGGCAATAACGTCATCGACGTTGGACATGTCAAGACTGTCGCCATGATTGTCGCCGGCTTTCTCTGGGCGCTTTCCCTTTGGTGGTTTTTTATCGCTACTATTGCTGTGCTCTTGTCTCGGCCAAAATATTTTCACCTTGGATGGTGGGCGATGGTTTTCCCAAACACCGGATTTACATTGGCTACTATCAGCGCTGGTAACGAATTGAATAGTGATGGTATCAGATACGTTGCCGTCGCCATGTCTATTGGCGTTGTCATCATGTACTTTGTGGTACTTCAAGCACATCTCAAGGCCGTTTGGAGGCAAGACATCATGTACCCTGGAAGGGATGAAGACTTCAACGACCATTAAGTTTTTCTTAGGATGAGAGATAGGATCCGGGTTGTGTAAGAGTTAGTAGAGTTGAGTGGAGGTACTGGTGCATGGTGGGAGGTAAAGATTATCAGCCTGACGTGCTCAAGTCGCTATTGGTTGTCTTGTAGCACTCGAAGTTTATCAATGTACGTAGCTATCTGTAGCTTGGCCAAGACTCGATGCGAGTCATTTCAAAAAGAACTCTAACTACCGATAGGCATTTATTGGGCGTTTACGGTATGATTGTGTATAATTAGTAATGATCTAGATGAGGTGAATTGCCGGAGTTTCAATACGAACTATAATTTGAGATCTACAGCTAATTTGAAGGGTTCTGCATCTATCCGAACTCTGATGTTTTTTGTATTTCATTTTTGAGTTTATGGTTACATCTAATATCCTCAGGCAAGCCTTTGGAGCTCTGTCGCCTATGCAAGCCTAGAAAGCTTCGCAGGAGATTCAGATTGCCCTAGAGTGTATCGCGTAGGAAGGAAATCTAACACATTTCACATGCTCTCTCTCAATAACATTTTTGTTTTGCGCCTTGTTATCCCTGTTTAATTTATGCCGTTAATATAAAGCAGAGTCGGAGTAAAAGCAATAGCTTTAAATATCTCGATTTAGGAACGAAGAGGGGTTCTCGCACATAGATATTAATCTTTCTTCTCTGTGAGTATTCTTCGGGAAGATTCTTGTCAGAGATAGAGTTTAGCAACATGACTCGTCTAGAAGCTGGGGAGGAGTCAAGGTAAAAAAAACCCTGTGCGCGACTGGCTAGGAGCTAGGCTCCCTCTGGAATTTTATGTTCACAAAATGCTGTCTAGTTATTTTGGTTTGCAAAATAAATACGCGTAATTAAGAAAAACCAACAGGATAAGGGTTTCTGCATTTTCATCCTTAAGTGTGCTTCAGCTAGCATCTATGTGTTATATTACTTTTTCTAAGAGCGAAATTCTCTTCCTACCTTTTTTATATTCGTCTTGCAGGTTGGAAGGCAAACACTTGTGCAAGGAATCTTTCTTCTGTAGGTACTAAAGTGGCAATCTACGAGCCAAGTTTTTCTTTTCAGCCTCCTTCCGTCTGCTAGCAATCAGCCGTTGGCTATTCGTAATTCGTGACTTGGCATGCGGCTGGCGTCCAAGGTCCGTGGGATTTCCGCATTCTAGATTTTTGCCCCCTCGCATAAGGGCCGTGGTCAGAGGTAGCCGAAAACTGGTACTCGAAATTAATTCCTACGCGAGAGAAAAGGGAAGTGCTGGAAGGGAACGAACGGGGTTTGAAGCGACCGAAAGACCACACCTTGAATTTAATTGTCGTTTCCAATTTAATCCAGGCCAGGTGTTGGCCCACCCTTGCACCCTGTTGTTCGAAAGTAACAACGAAATAGCTCCAGTGGAAATAGAGTCAACGCGAGCTCGAGCAAATCCATGTAGATTGCAATTAAATTCTTTTCGCTTGGAAAATCAGTACGAAAATCTTGATAAGAAAAGCACGCAATTCCCATCGCCTGCTGTAATAATTAGGGACATTTTAGATACCCTGTGAAAAGACAAGGAAATAGTGTGTCTGAGTATATACAAAATACTTACTTAGGTACTTAGCTTAGTTAGGTGGATAAATTTGAAATCTAGACCTCCTGCGCTAGAAAAGCTGTCACTTGTAGGGAATTTCAATCGAGGCCATTATTCAACGTTCAGCTCGTACTTGTGACTATTGTTTACAGTCATGCCACAGCTCAGAAGATATCATTCATAAGGATGCTTGTTTAGTTTCTCATATTATTGTTACAATTGTACAGTATAAGGACCTTCTTTTAAACCTCTTATATGATGATCATTACTACTTGAAGCCTCCAAAATTGTAAAATGAGAAAAAGTTCTTCTAAAATGCACCACTTAGGTATTCAAGCTTGTGATATTTTAAATTATTTCAATATCTCTTTGAATACATACTCTAGATTGGATTAACGAGACCCACGGGGTTTCCCGCTAGAAGGTATAGCTATAGAGGGACGGAACTTGCCAATATCTTATAGGGTAACATCGTTTTCAATATGAAGGCAATATAGTTCTAGGCACCCGGCGCTGAACTTCGACTGGTGGCCTCATGTGCAGTGGAGGACACGGGCTAATGAAGATGAAAGCTTCGAAAGGCTACCACAGAAAGGATGTTGTCGCACGAAATTTTTTTCTCGGGTTGCAGACCATTTCCTCAAAGCACGCCCCGCATTCAAACCTAGCTTCGGCTTAAAAACCACGAGTCAGATTTATTGATACAACATCTTACCCCAAGCTAGCCGTTCTCGCAAAAATATCATAGGCTGGCGCGAGATGGCGATGATCGGCTGCAAGTTAAATTAATAACGCAGCGGCTTAGCTTCTCTCAAGCTTGGTCCAGTCTGTCTGTTTCGAAACAGTCCCAGCTTCTATCAGGCCTTCTAACCCTTTCAATTACCTCAAGCAGAGAGCTTCGGATCGCATATCTTCCGGGTTTCAAGGGACGACACTGGTGAGATGGACTGAGAGGGCCGCTTTAGCGGCTCGTGACCGGGGAAAGGACCAAGATTAAGAACCATTTCCCCGTTTCCTAGCTTTCCCATCACATGTCTATAACTTTAGGTCTGTAGACGAGTCAAATTCTGTGCCGTCTGTGATGTTTGGAGATCGCAGCTGCAGAATTCACATGCTACCTGTAGCAATTAATATTGTGGTAGTGGGTGCGGAGCTCAACAAATTTATAGTTTTGTAAGCGACAGCGAAGAGACTTTACTAGACTACATCACGGTATGTGATCTGGGTTGCAGATTCAAGCTTGCGCTTTGGAAATGTTAAATGTGGTTATGCTACCGCCGATGATGGACCGGTTTATAGAGATCCTGACCCAATCTGGTATATTCTCCGTTCTGTGGGGACCAACACGTTTGGAGATCGGTTCAGCTGACCAGTTTTCTGGGGCAGTAAAAGAGAGGGGTTGAAATTGCCTGTCGCGTGGAAATTCCGTTGAACCGATTGTTCCCCAGACTCTATGTAAGAAAATCTCACCTCGTTTAGCCGATATACGAATTTTCTACTTTTGTCTTTGTGGAGCCGAACGACGAGGGTTTGCTTCTCCACAAATGCCCACCTTGGGGAAACCCGGGACCTGCAGGGAAGCCGTACGAGGGGTAATGCTCCACACAAAAAACAACAAGAACTATCTTCACAACTCAGAGCGTCATTTTGCATTGAGAGGGCCTGTCAAAGACTCCGCAGCCATAGACTTTTCACCTCTGGGGTTTGAGGGAGATTCTTTTTAGTAAACCAAGGCTACATATAGGCTGATGCTAGAAATAACAAAACAATAAACTTCTTTCCCATGTGAAAATATAATAGTCACGATGGCGTGAAGCTATACCTATAATGATGGAGGATACCCGTCTGCGCCGCGTATTTAAGATGGACCTCAAGTCGCTAGATGAGAGAGGATCATCTCCAGAAGGTACCACCTGTAGCAAGCAAGAGGTTGCAGATTCCACAAAATTGCCAACATGAAGTTTCTTCTTACCGTCTTTAGCATTTTGAGACTAAGTCTCGCAGCACCGGCTGCAGTCCCCATTGAAGAACGAGCCGCTGCGCCTACGGTTACAATCGCTTCGCCCCAAGCTACAATCGTCGGCGTAGCCGGCGATGTGGAAATCTTTCCCGGGATCCCATTCGCGAAGCCTCCAGTGGGTCCATTGCGTCTAAAGCCCCCTCAGCCCTTGACAGCGCCATTGGGAACTATCCAGGCAACGGAAAATGGCAAGGCTTGCCCGCAATTCACGTTCAGCACCGTTCTTAACGATGCTATTCCAACTTCATCCCTTGGTCTTCTTATCAATACGCCTCTCTTTCAGACCATCCTCGACGCTGGCGAGGATTGCCTCTATATCAATGTGCATCGTCCCGCCGGAACAACCCCTTCCTCAAAGCTACCGGTCCTTTTTTGGATATTTGGTGGTGGATTTCAGCTTGGCTGGAACACAATGTATGATGGCAAGCCTTGGGTGACGTCATCCATCACAAGAGGACAGCCTATAATCATGGTCACAGTCAACTACCGCGTTGGAGGCTTCGGGTTCTTGCCTGGTGCAGAGGTTTTGGCTGATGGCTCGGCTAACCTTGGACTTCTGGACCAGCGATTGGGATTGAAATGGGTAGCAGATAATATCGCTGCTTTTGGTGGGGATCCAGCAAAGGTCACCATTTGGGGCGAATCCGCAGGCGCTATTTCGGTTTTTGATCATATGATCATGTACGAGGGGGATCACACATACAAGGGCAAACCATTGTTTCGTGGAGCAATCATGAACTCTGGTAGCATCATTCCGGCAGACCCGGTGGATTGTCCCAAAGGGCAAAAGATATACGATACCGTCGTTGAGGCGGCTGGATGCTCCTCCTCGTACGATACCCTTAACTGCCTTCGAGAGGTGCCTTATGCGACGTTACTCAATGCGACCAACTCTGTACCCAGTCTCCTCAGCTACTCGTCAATTGCACTTTCGTACCTGCCCCGTCCCGATGGCGTCTCCTTAACTCGATCGCCAGAGCTTCTAGCTTTATCGGGAAAAATTGCCCAGGTTCCATACATCATTGGATCCCAGGAGGACGAAGGCACTTTGTTCGCATTATTCCAGTCAACAATCACTACCATTCCCAAACTTGTGGATTACTTGGGCAGTTACTTTTTTCATGGCGCCACCACGTCTCAACTGCAAACGTTGGTAGGCACCTATCCTGATATCACAACAGACGGGTCGCCCTTCCGTACTCTATGGTTTAACAACTGGTATCCCCAGTTTAAGCGACTAGCAGCCATTCTTGGCGATCTAACTTTCACGCTCAGCCGTCGAGCTTTACTGGAGACCTCGAGCATTCTTCATCCTAATGTACCTACCTGGTCATACCTATCATCGTATGACTACGGAACCCCTATCATGGGAACCTTCCATGGCAGCGATCTCTTACAAGTATTCTTTGGCGTTTTACCAAATTATGCTTCGACCAGTTTTCGCTCGTACTATATTAACTTTGTCAACAACTTGGATCCGAACAATGGCACCTCCGTCGCAAACTGGCCACGTTGGAGTTCCGGTAAAAAGTTGTTGAATATGTATGCACTAGGTTCGACGTTGCTTGCTGATACGTTCAGATCTGATACGTACGACTGGCTTCTGACGAACATTGTCTCTCTACACGTTTAAGGTGTGTATATATAGGGGAAACAAGCAGGGAAGAAATGAGGGAAGAACATCTCTGCAATTAATTACTCTTGAAAATAAATCAATACCCAATATTGCAATTCGAAGTTCTGTCTATAACAACGGCATAGGAAGGAATGGTTTGACTTTAGGAGCTTTATTTTTCTATTTATTTTTCTTTATCAAGTCTAGTTTACGCGACTGGGCGTTCTTATTATTGAACTATCTCTTACTACTTAATATCCGAAATGTACTCAAGACTCAAAAAATAAAAGTCAATTGGCCATGTGGCAATAATGTATAAATAATCGTGATAATACGTAGATAAAAGTTAAGATGTGACAATCTGCGATCTTGCATCCTCTGTTAGATTATGATCGACATATACTCCAAAGGCGAGCGTGAGAAGTTACAGGCTATCTATATTAATATATCGAGCCCTTAAATATTAATACATATAGGATGTCGTAAGTGGATACGAATTACGAGATGCCATCGCCGAGCTATCTAGAACTTTAGGTACAAAGCCGTAGGTACTATTGTTCTTGGCGTAATATGAATCTACGTAGAGAGTTACAAGGTTTGTAAGCGAATGCATCTGAGCTGAGGTCTTGCCTTAGTTTTATGACCTCTTCTTGTATACATATGCACACCTGTGTTATTCGCATTCTCTGGTGGTTTCCTTACCATAAATCACAGTGGGGTTAGGGTGGCTCTTTTTATTTTTTAATATTACCATTCATTATAATTGAACATACACATCATGATGGACGGTGGTTGCTAAAGTTAGGGTTAGGGTTAGGTTAGG
>LDUD01000130.1:8816-26498 GCA_012184295.1 Dactylella cylindrospora
AGAGTATTATCACATTAACCTTATATATTCGTGTTTTTATATTATATTAATTCATATAGTTGAAATTATACCACATAGCTATTTACCATCTTTGAAAAGCGGATATATATCATCAAAAAAATTTTTTAATGATCATCCCTACAAAGTACATATTATTCCGTTATTTCAGAATTTTTGGCTAAACAGGCAAGGCGAGGCAACAGTGATTTGCAGTTTTATAATAGAAGATACAGTTATTCTAGATTTTTTAGTTCGCAAAGTAATATCTCAGTAGATTTTTGAGAATGTTAAAAGGATTGACCGATGCAGAGGGAACTTTTTATATTAAACATCGTAATGTTAATACTAATGCGTATTCTTTTAAGTACTCTATAGGTGTTCATATTGATGATAAAGACATGTTAATTTTTATACAAAAAACACTTGGAATGGGTAAAGTATTTATTTCAGGTAAAAAGGTTGAATATGAGGTATTTGATTTTAAATCTATAGCCAAAATAATAAAAATCTTTACTAATTACCCTTTAAATTCTACTAAATTATTAAACTTTTTAGATTTTAAAAAAGCTTTTGAGCTTTATAAAAGTTCAAATAGAAAAAGTGACGAAGTTATACAAGAAATTGCTAAACTTAAAAACAATATGAATACTAAAAGAACTAATTTTAATTTTCCATAATCTTATAAAGCTCGAATTATTCCTTATTGATTGTTGGGTTCGAAGGGAAGGTTCATTTAGCGTTGTAAAAGGATACGGTTTAAATTTTAGTATAAACCAGTCTTCTATAGATGCCGCTTTAATGAAATCAATAAAAAAATGATTTACCAAACGGCGTTAAAAATAAAAATGTTGTGTATTTAGCTGCCTTTCCGAATATACCTGGTATAGAGATAACTCTAATACCCATAAGTCAATTAGATTAATATACTAATTCCTTTCTTTGAGTCAATGAACTGGCGAAGTAAGAAGTATTATGATTTTTTAGATTGAGTAAATATTTTAAAACTTCGAGATAGATGTCATAACTATGAGGATAAAGGGAAAGAGTTAATGGATATTATAGTTAGTCAAATGAACAATAATCGATTATCTACAAAGAACGGTACATCGGCCAGAGTAGATAGAACGTTTTTACAGACGTCGATTGAAAAGTTATTAAGTGGACCTTCTAATTGTGAAATTAGAAAGGGAAAAGTTTGAATAAAATCCTTGAATAGATTCCGACATAAAGTAGGTCTAATTAAACCAATGGCTGTGCAACTACTAGATCAAAACGAAATATTATTAAAATATTTACATAAGAGGACTGTGCAAACGCTTTTGGTGTAACTCGGAACTACGGTTGCTTACTGATTGCTTAAAAATAAACCTTTGTTATTTAAGAATAAAATAGTGTATGTCACTAAAGTGGAAGCTATAGAAGATGAAGAATAGAGGTGTTTTGTATACAATTCTTATCTTGCGAGCTATATGTTATTAATAAAAAATTGTAAGAGAGTTCTTAATTATTTTAAAATTAGGCCAGCGCGCGTTTCTTATACGGGCGTTAAGCAAGCATAAACTGAAATAATTTTAAATAAGACAATAAGAGCGACAAAATATAATTTAGGTTGGGCTTTTTATAGTGTAAGTATGTAAACAGTATTTATTGTGAATATGAATCAAACTCCGGAAAATCCCTAAAGACTTAATTACCAAAATATTTAAGGAAACTTTTATATCGGTCCTATTAATGATAAGGAGTAAGGTAATAACATTAAAGATAACAGTGGGTTGCTGAATGGGTAATCGCGGATCTAAGTCAATCTTTTCATATAATAATTGATTGTAAAAGAGCAACGAGTAGACGATTCTTATATAGGCTTATTTAATCTATATTAAGGTGTACTCTAGCACCTCGAGAAATCGCGGGTTTAATTAAATTTTTAAATTATTAAATTTTTATAAAGTTTATAATTAATATAAAATTTTTTCATAAGCGAGTGCATTATCACCGACAGTGGAGCTAGGTGCACAATGACCACCACTTGGGATTACCGCAATAAACCCTTTTGATAAAGTCAGGGATATAGCTTTATTATATTTATTTGTTCCAGTCACTTGTCATTTTTTACCTAATAAAGAAGATAATTTTAATAATTTAAATTCTCATTGGGTTAGTGGGTTTTCTGGCGCGGAATGTTCTTTTATGATTTTTGTTCGAAAAAATCGGATTTTAAGTTAAAATGATCTGTAGAAGCTGCTTTTGTTATATTAATAAAATAGATTTAGAAATTTTAAAATCAATTCAAGCTTTTCTTGGTGTAGGTAATATTAATTTTAATAAAAAAGATGATTGTTATACTTATAGTCAAATCTTTAAAAGATTTAACTGATGTAATTTTTCCTCATTTTGAAAAATTTCCATTAATAACTCAAAAACAAGCAGATTTTTTTTTTTAATCAGTTATTGTACTTATGAACTCTAAAGAATATTTAACCTTATCAGGTTTACATAAAATTGTTAACATTATTTAAAAAAATTATAGATCCTCATTGATTAGCGGGTTTTGTAATGGAGATGGTTCTTTTTATGTAACAATCGCTGTTTCCAACTCAAATACTATAAGGTATGTAGTTAGTTGCAATTTTGTATAAGTCAACATTCCCGTGATTTTGAATTACTTAATAGTTTTACTCGGTATTTTAATTGTGGATTTGTAACTCTTGGTTCTAGATTGACAGTTTGTAATTACACTGTGACAAAATTTAAGGATCAATTAGATATTATTATACCTTTTTTTGAAAAATATTCTTTAGTTGGGTCTAAAAAGAAAAATTTTTTAAGTTGGTGTGAAATTGCAAAGTTGATGAAAGATAAATTACATTTTATTAAATCCAGGTTAGCTTTAATTAGACAGATTAAGAGTAAAATGAATAAAACAATAGATGAGTAAATTTTTTACAATAAACCCTTTTATTAAAGATAGGAATTATTAGCATTATATTTAACATCGATTGTCCCAATCGTTCTTAATTCAGCCAACAGTTTAACCTTCATTTGATTAGCGGGCTTTCAGACGTTAAGTCTTCTTTAATTAAATATTATTTTTAGTGTAGGTAGTATTTATTTTAATAAAAAAGATAATTGCTATAGTTACTCAGTCGGATCTGTAAGGGATTTTACTACGTAATAATTTCTTATTTTGATCTATTAAATATTATTATACCTTTTTTAAAATACCCTCTGTAAGGTGCAAAGAAAAACATCGTACTAATTTAAGATTGGCTAGAATAAGACAAATTAAGAACAAAATATATCAAAAAATAAAAATATAAAGCTATAACCCATTGCTTAAAGGGGCATGGGTCTACTACCATGTAAAAAAAGCTATATGCGAGAAAACTTAAACTAAAGGTCGCAAGGCAAGACCTTAATAATATAGCATTTTTTGCTAAATTTAAATAACTCGCAGGTAATCTTTATATTAAACGCCTAACTTTTTGTTTATTATATAAGGAGAACCTCAACGATCACACGCTTTTGTTTAGATTATCTTAACTTTTATTTAATCTTTTATCAGGTTTCTTAAATAAGTACAAAATAAAATTGTATTGATTAATAACGGGAGGATTTGATGATTAAGCTGAAAAGAGGGAAACTTGAATTGTTTTTGATATTTATTCGTGAAATGATCTGGGTTTATTATTATATTAATAGACAGTTTATTCAACTGACCTTCTGTATGTTTATGCGTAATATTTCGACCACAAGTTATAATTTTCGTAATGTAAAACCAGGAGGTTATAGCAAAAGTAGTTTACCTCTAATAAATAAAGAAGACTATGCAATTTTGTATGGTCTCATTTTAGTAGATGCTTATATATCGAGAAAAAATACAGAAAATGCTTCTATAAGATTTCAACAATCTATAATTCATAAAGAATATCTTGAACATTTATTTGATAAATTTAAATATTTATGTAAAGATGGTGCGACAGTTAAATCAGCGGAAAGAAAAAAACTATCTAAATCTTTTTCTGTTTACTTTGTAACTCGCCAATTGACAGTTATAACATAACTTCATAATTTATTTTATCGTGAAGGTAGAAAAGTAGTTCCATTTAATATTGAAACTTTACTTACCGAAAAAAGTTTAACAATAGATGATGGAAATAATCATAAATCTGGTTATATTCTTGATACTTGTTTATTTACTTTAAATGATTTACACTTATTAGTATTAGCACTTAAGAATAAATGAAATTTAGATTGTTCTATAGTAGAAACAGACTTTATATAAAAGCTAATTCTAAAAATGATTTTATTGATCTGGTTAAACCTCACTTTTATTTGACCATGCTATACAAACTTAATACATAAAAACATATTGTTTGAGCTTCCTTTATTAAATACAGTAAGTCGTGCCTTTATCTCAAGTATGGATATTGTTGCTGTGTTGGTGAAAATCCAACTCTATGATTATAATTTAACTCTTGACTATTTTTGAAGCCTGCCTTCATTTTTACTTTTGTCTTACCCAATAATCCAGTTCTCATTAATCTCGCCTCAAGAAGAAGAGGAATTTTATAAGTGGTTTGTAGGGTTCTCTGACGCAGAATCTAACTTCAATATATCCCCTCTAGTAGTGGATAAAATCAAGATTGAAGGTTTTTCTTTCAGATTTACGATAGGTTTGCATAAAGACGACTTAGATGCTTTAAATTACATTAAAAATAAATTAAACATTGGAAAGATTTATCTTTTTAAAGATAGTCAGATATTTGTTGTGACAAAAAAGGAAGATATAATTTTATTAATATCTATTTTTGATAAGTACACATTAAATACAACTAAGTATTTGGATTATTTAGAATTTAAAAAAGCTTTTAATTTATATCATAATAGAGAGTATTTAACAAGAGAATTAATAGCTCAATTGTTAGAGCTAAAAAAGAATATGAATACTAAACGAACTAATTTTAATATGCCGGAAAATCATGTCGTTATAACAAAAAGTTGGTTGTTAGGATTTATAGAAGGTGATGGTTCATTTAGCTTAGAAAGAGCTAAACTCGAACCCACTTTTTCTATTAATTTAACGAAAAACCAATTTGCTGTTTTAGTTAAAATAAAGGAATATTTCGAAAAAAAATTTAGGTTTTGATTCATATTCTATATACAAATTAAAAAATTCGTCAGTCATTACTACAGTAGATTCGGATAAAGCTATTAATAATAGTAAACCTTTTGCAAGGTTGATGATTAAAAATGTACATATTTTAAATAATTATTTAATGCCTTTTTTAAGCGAAGATGGTCTGGAATTTAGAACTAAAAAAGGTAAATATTTCCTCGATTTAAAAATCATATGTAAAGCTGTCTATATTGGAGCTCATCATAGAAAGGAGATAAAATCATTAATCTTAAAATTATCACGAAGTATGAATAATTTTAGATTATCTACTTATTGTGGAAGTATCCCTGCAGAAAAATTAACTGAAAATGAAAGAGATATTATTAATAATGCTCTACCATTAGTTGAATATTTATGAGATGGGCGTCTTAGAGACATAAGTTCAAAAAAAATAATCCATCAGCATGAAAGTTGTATATATAAAATAATTAAACCAACAGGGGAAAGATTAACAAAACCTAATTTAGCTGAAGCTGTCAAATTTTTAGATGTAGGGTTTAATACTCTAAAAGGCGTTTAGATAAAAAGGGTCAGATAGATAGAATAGAATTTAAGGGTCATTCAATAAAAAGAATCCCTGTCTTTTATCCTAAACAAGAGTAAAATTAAAATTGGCGCACACAGGCGAAGCTTTTTTGCGTGTGCGCACCTAAGAGTTAAACAATAACTGAAATAATGGATTTACAATCATAATCAGTTATATAAAATATGAAAAATCAGGTGAAAACGGTCAACGAGATCCTTATATACGTAATTGTATTTGTAATGATTTAGTCATTATAATCATAGACCGTCGGCAAATGTAAATGTCGCGACAGACTAGTTCACCAAGGGTTGGGTTGAAATACTCGTCCAAATGTATAGTCGAGCTTTAATACGAGTGTGATATCGTAAGGAGTAAGGAATTCCCATACCACACACAGGGGGATAGATACAGCACGTAAGTCATAAACCTCCTTGATAGGTGTTCTTAGCTAATTACAAACTTGTTTTGTAAATTATATGGCTTTAAACCTACCTAATTAAAGTTGAATTTTACTGTCATCTGGTATTACAGTAACGTATGCACATCATTCATTAATACAAGGAAACAGACCTGGAGTATTATACGGTTTAATAGCTACTATCTTTTTAGCAGTAGTGTTTACTGCATGTCAAGGTATTGAATATACAGTTTCTTCTTTCACATTAAGTGATGGTTCTTTTGGTTCTTGCTTCTATTTTGGAACTGGGTTAAGTGTAGCCCCTGTTAAATTTAATCTAAAAAAAAATTATACTTTACTCAATAAAGATGATCTATCTTATTGAGTTTCAGGTATTGCAGATGCGGAGTCTTCTTTTCTTATAAAAATAGCAAAAGATATAACTCGAAAATTTTCTTTACGTGTTGTTCCAGAATTTACTATAGAATTACATGAAAAAGATTTACCAACAATTAAACGAATACAGTCTTTTTTTGGCTTAGGTACTATTAAAACAAGAATTCGTGGTGGAAAGCCTACTGTAATTTATTCTGTACAATCAATAAAAAATTTAACTGCCATAATTATTCCTCATTTTAAACAATATCCTTTGTTAACTCAAAAAGGAGCAGATTTTAAACTTTTTACTAAGGTAGTTGATTTAATGTGTAAAAAAGAACATTTACATTTGGAAGGTTTAAATAAAATTTTATCTATTAGAGCTTCTATGAATAAAGGGTTAACTGAAACATTAAAAACAATGTTTCCTTATGTTATTCCAGTTGAAAGACCAATCGTGGATTTACAAGTTATTAAAAATCCTTTATGGTTAGTAGGATTCGTTAATGGGGAGGGGTGTTTTTATGTTAAAGTAAAAAAAAATCAAAAAATACCTAAAGTTTTATTAGCGTTTTCAATTACCCAACATTCACGTGATGCAAATTTATTAAATATTATAAAAGATTATTTAGGGTGTGGTGTAATAAAAAATTTATCTACTAAGCCAAATAGTGTAAACTTTGTTGTATATAAACTTAATGATATAGACGAAAAAATTATACCGTTTTTTAAAAAATATCATTTATTTGGTGTCAAGCTATTGGATTATCAAGATTTTTGTAGGGTAGCTTTTTTAATGAATGATAAGATACATTTAACTTCTAAAGGTTTAGAAAAAATTAAATTGATTAAGGTTAGAATGAATAAAGGTAGATCGGCGCGCGCATAGCGCGCAATTATCATCGGGCGCCTAGTTTAAAATATAAACTTAAAAAATTAAGAATTAAATTAATTTTTAAGCAGCTCCCGCGATCTTAAATTCTGCTTTATTTTGTCCAAATTACCCAGCTACTTATCTAAGTAGCTGTTTTAATAATTATAGTTTAAAATATCATATTTATAATTAAATAGCGACTAATAAAAGTGTTTTATTTTAATAAATTCCTATAATTTAAGAATAACAAAAAATAATAAAATAAAAAATTATAAAAATGAAATTTATAAATTAAATCTTTAAGGTAAATAATATATTTAAATAAAGTAATAATAAGGGTAATAATATGTTAAATTTTAAATAAAAATAAAAAAATGATTCAAGCAAGAAAAATTATAAATATAGGGTTTTCAATTAGGTTTATAGGTACGGGAGTGTCTATAGTATTCACTTTTGCTCAAGCTCCTGGATTGACCTTATTAATAACGGCATTCTTATTTCTTACATTATTTAATTTTTAATATTATATGGATTTTATTTTTTTTTTGATTTTAATTTTTTTATAATATTTGATCTTGATAATCTTGATAATTTTATTTTATATTTAGTTGTTGTGGCTGTAAAAGTTTATTCTAATGCTGAATCTCAAAAATATGAAATTCTTAAAGATATTAAAGGAAAGCTGGTATATATGAAAAAACAATGAAAATAAAAAGTATATAGTAGAGGTATAAATTTATATGAAAGACTAAAGTATTACTATTCACTTATTTATGTAAAAAAATCGCAAAAATTCTTCGTATATTTGTAACGCTTTATCTTACCAAATTTTCTTTAAAAAATTTATAATACTGTAAACCTGAAGATTAAAAAAAAGGAACAGTTATATTTTGATCATTTAAATTTAGAGTACAATATTTTACATAAGCAGATTCAGAAAGCTAGGTGGGGTATTTTTAGAAACAAACATCCAATATTTATTTGGTAAAATAAGACCAAAAACCGAAGGGTATGGAAAATCTAGTCAAAAAATAAAAGTTTTGGATCTTTTAACAAATGAAAGCATAAAATATGATTCTATGAGTGCTGCAGCTAAAGCTGTTGGAACTTCCACATCTGTAATTTCTGAGTTTTTTCTAAAAATAGAAAAAAACCTTATGGAAGATTTATTTCAAAATTTATAGTTTAGGGACTTCAATCTTTGATAACTATTTAAATCATATACCAATTTCAATCTAACGAAATTGAGCGTTTTTTTGCTAAGAAAGATTTTTTGTAAAAGTTAAAGCCTTTTTTATAGTGTAAATCAAATTCGTAAAATTAAAAATGTAATGAATAAAGAAAATTTAAATAATTATGATTCTAATATTTTAAATGGCTTAGATTCATTATAAAAGTTATTAAGCTATTAATTATAATTTGAGGTTCCGCACAAATTTATTATACGATTAGATATAAGAGAAAACAGGGTTAATGCAAGGAACTCCTAAATCACCATTATGTTAAAATAATAATGAGTAGTATAAAGGACAATTTGCCACCAAACATATATTAAATAAAATTATATTTTATATAGAATATAATCCTTATATGGAAAATATATGGAGGCTCAACGACTAGTATGTGAGTATTTTATTTACAATAAGCATACCACGAAAGCCCTGCAATCAATAATATATTAATATTGATTGAAGACATAGTCTGAACCATTTTGATAAAAAATGGAAATAAGAGATAAAATATCTTATGATAACAATTTGTTCACGGGTTAATTGTAGCTCCTACTAATTTTTTTACATAAAAAAATTTTGTAAAAGCAAAGAAAACTAATAATATAAAAATTGTAACTAATTTTATTCATAATATTTTAAAATTTAATAAAAATTTATATTCAAAGATTTAACCTAAAACTAATGATAAAAATAATAAATTTTTAAAATAAAACAATTTATTTGGATAAAATTTTTCTAGAATGGCTAGCGGGATTAGTTAATGTCGAGGGAAATTTTATATTTGTCTCAAAAATCTTAAAATAAATATAATAGTTTATTAACTCTTCAAATAGGTTTACCCTTTATCTAGATTTATAAAAATTTATTCACAGTAAATTAAAATGTGGGCATATATTAGTATTTGATTCTAAATGTTATTTTTTTATAAATGATCAAGATTCGTTAATACATATTATTGCCCCTGTCTTTAAGAATGTTGAATTAAATAGCTCAAAATATTTTCATTTTTTAATTTTTGAAAAAGTTGTTGAGTTATTAAAAAATAAAAAAACATTTAACTCCATCTGGTAGATTAGAGATTATTAAATATTACAATGAAATGAAAAATGAGTTTATCTCTATTATAAAAATAAGATAAATATATTAAATTATTGATTTGGAGGATTTGATAGAGATGCAATGTTTTTTAAGTTAAATTTAGACGTCGCCATCGGCCTAAGGCCGATGGCGACGTCAACGGCGGGCGCCGTCGACTAAAATTTGAAAATCATGTAAAAGAATTAGAATTATTAAAAAAATTAAATAATATTTTAACGCTGGAAGTTTATTACTAATGAACGTAAAGATAAACCGAGTTCTAATCGTACTGTAGTTTTAGAAATAAAATATATGATTTAAAAATATAGTTTATCCTTTTTCATCAATTATTTCTGAAGTCTTCTGTAAAGCAAAAAGCTTAAGGATTTCAATAATTGATCAATAATGGTCAATATTTATTATTATGGTTTCCATACAACATCTGAGGGTATTTCATTAATTAAAATTATTAAAGTGTCGCGCAGCGCAACGGAAGGGCTGACTAGCCCCCCCCCCCTTGTCGCTAGAATTAATAATTATAGATTATCGTGGGCCGACTCCAAAGGAGTCGGCCCATGATAAACATTCCGGTGGCGTAGCCGCCGCCCCGATTATCTACTAATAAAAAAATAAATAATTTATTAATTGTTATACAATATTCTGTATCTTCTATGGATAAAATAATTTCTGATTTAAAAACGGAGTAAGTTTTTTAGAGGGATTAATAAATTAGTAGCTGAAGGTTTTAAGATTATTGGTATAGATAATCAACAGCAAATTAATTTTGACAATATTTCTGAATGTAGTAAAGCTTTGCAAATTTTAAGATCAACAATAAAAATTTGTACATTAACAGATCAAACTTTTAATAATTATAAATTTATTTTGATTCTTAGCTTTATCTATAATTTGCTTTGTTCTTAAGTTTACTTTTTCTCGCAAGCGAATGTAGATAGTGTAAAAAATTTAATAGAATAATAGGGTTAATTACATAGAAGTCATTAAATTATAGAATGTTATAGCGCTTTACTTAAATATTATGTTAACGACAATATGTAGCCACTCACACATTAAAAAATTTTTTATGTGTGAAGGTTCAACGACTAGTATGTGAGTATTTTATTTACGATCTTACCTCGGAATCCTTATATATATTAAATCGTTTAATATATTGAAGACATAGTCTAGGCCATTTTGTAAAAAATGAATATAAAAGAAAAAAAATCTTTTGTGTTAATATTTCGTACATTCATGCTTTGATTGGGACCAAAGTAAAAGTGTAAAAAAGTACACTTTCTCTAAATTATTTTTTACTATTACTTGTCACCTTTAAAACTACATAAGGGTAAGAAATCTGCCGGGATTAATTATTGATTTATTAAGGCTTCATAGACGCTGAAGGGTGTTTTTCTATTAGAGTTAGAAAAACTATAAAAACTCTTATGGTAGAAGCTGTCTTTTCAATTTTCATTTGCGAGACTTACTTACCATTTTGCAAGAGATTCAAACTTATTTTGGCGGTATAGTATAATTTCCGAGGAAAAACTGTGCATATTTTGTATTTTCTATAGAAGATTTAACTACTATAATTATACCTCACTTTTAAATATCCTTTAATAAATAAAAAGGAAGAAGATCTTCAAGGGGCCGGTGGCCCCGTACTCGATTTCCTTCCTTTTTAAATCAGTAGTAGAGATGGTTAAAGCTAGGGAACATTTAACAATGGAAGATTTATAGAATATTGTATCTAATAAAGCGTCTATTAATTTGGGTTTAACTGTTGAATTAAAGGTTGCTTTCCTAACACTATCTCTTAAAGTCTTTAGTTGTAAATACAAAAATGCCTCATCCTTATTGAATAGTGGGATTTACTTCAGGAGATGGCTGTTTCGTGGTTACTGAGAACAAATCTTCTTCTAAAATTAATGTAAGATTAGTATTTAGTATATCTCAAGTAAGGATGAATCTCTAATTAGAAGTATGGTGGATTATTTGGTTATGATACATATTTTCCATCTTCAAATCGAACTACGGTAAGTTTTTAATGCTATACTTTTTCAGATAATTATAAAAAAATCATACCATTTTTCCGTGAATATAACATAGGTGAAAAATTAAAGGATTTCGAAGATTAATGTAAAATAGTCGAAATAATAAAAACCAAGGATCATTTAACTAAAGAAAGATTTGACCAGGTTTGTTAAATTAAATATGGAATGAATAAAGATAAGTTCCCCCCCATTTTAAGTGACATCTTTTATCTAATAACCTGATGATCTTGTATCATCTTGACGGATTCTCTTATTATTTAGCGACTTAAGAGTGTTTAGATCTCTAATACAAAAAGATAAAAAAGTATATCCTTTTTGGGAATTTTTATCGCTTTAAACAAGTAAAAATATAATTTAATCAAGAGATAGTTACTAAACTATCAAACTCCGGGGAAACCCTAAAGACAATAATACCACCTTATATAGTGAAAAGTCTAATAAGTATCATTACTAATCATAGTGGTATGGTAATAAGTTATTGTATTAAGGAAACTTAAATGGGTAATCGCGGAACTAACCTATATTTATGTTAAATATGGAAAAGCGCATCGAGTAGACGATAGTTGTTATGTAAGAGGGGGGGAGAGAGATTTTAAAATTCTGAATCTACCTCCTCTTTTGTAATTATGATATACTCAGTATTCTTTTGAAATAAGAAAATAACTTTATGTTCTAGTTAAGTCGCATTTATATGGTTTTATATGCTTGTTATTATATGTAATAACTTTGTAAGTTCAACATCTTTAATTTATTCGATATGCTGAAGTAAAGATAGACACGGTTATAATTGGAACTATTTTTATTGCTGTTGGTTTCTGAAGAATACTTGCTTATCATTCAACAGATAATCATGCTAATAACTCTAGGAAACTTATTATGTGTGAGTAATATCAGATTCTGGAAACTCTCTAAAGATATTATGTACCAAGCTTAATAGTAAAAGGATTAAGTGGTTGAAGTAATTACTCAAGTAAGGTAACAAACACATATATAACCGAAAAGGTAAATGGGATATCGCGGAACTAAATCAGGACTTAAATATACAATGATAGACATCCGAAAAAAATTTTTTTTTTCGGATGTCAGCCGCCCGCCCGCTGAGCGGGCGGGCGACTTATAATAATTATTTGCGATTTAAGCTGTAAAAGCGCAAAGAGTAGATGGTGTTCATGAGCAAAGCTTGTGTTAAGGTATACTCTAATGGCTTTCGAAAGAAAGTATCAATTTATTAACCTAAATTTTAGTTTGTGTGCTTCCCTTGGTTTATTATATATTTTTAATTTAAAAGAATAATTTACATAGGATGAGATAATTTTTAAATATATAGTAGAGTTCATACCATCTAATAATGGTATTCAGCAAAGCAAATATGATTAAAGATAAAATAGCTGTGCATCTCGGTTTTGAATCTTCTATCCTTTACTGGCATGCTAAGAGAATTATAATTCTCTTAATAGTGCAATAAACTATTAAATTCCGGAAATCTCTTAAAGTTTTGTCTACCAAGCTAGCTAATAAACAGATTAAGTGGATGAATTAATCATTCATGTAAGGTAATAAGGGTAAAGATGCCCGAAAGGGAAATAGAAAATCGCGGATCTAAATTAAATTCTTAATACGAATTGTAAAAGAGCAACGAGTAGATGGTAGTTGTTATTATGGAATTAATTTATCCATATATTACTTAGGTGTACTCTAATGGACTCAGAGATGAGTTATCAAACAAATATTATATCCTAAATTATTATAATAAAAGGTAAAATTCGTAAGCCATGTTCGTTGATGTGCAAAAAAGTTTAGCAACTTTTATTGTACGCATCAAACTACCAAACTCCGGGGACATCCTAAAACTTTATTTACCAAATTTAATTATAAAAGAATTAAATGGATGAATTAATTATTCATGTTAGGTAACAAGAATAATGATATTTAAAAAGACAATGGGTAATCGCGGAACTAAATCACGTCATCAATTTATAAATTATATATTTATGATGGGTTGTAAAAGCGCAACGGGCAGACGGTAGTTATATGTAAATATTAAGGTATGCTCTATTTTTTCTTTAAAAAGAATATAAACCTGGCAGCTAGGTCCGACACGCGCTACGCGCGCGATGGACCGTCGGCCGCCTACGGTGGTCGACGGTCCTTAAATTGAACAATTTATAGGACAAAACCAGAGGCAGAGCAAATGTAACTTTAATAATTAATAACATTATAAAATATAATTTGAGCGTTAAATTTGCATATATTTAATAAATTTATGTATATTAAAACTATTTTATGTTATAAATTTTATTTACAATAGTTATAAATTTGACTCTGTATTGCCGAGTGTTTGACTTTTTTTATATGTTTCTGTTTATTATTGAGGTTCTTAATTTTAGTATATTAATTGCATATTTAGTTTTTTATTTTCTATATGATTTTTATTCCCAATATTTTTTATATCTAGCATTAGGTGTTAAAAATATTAACCTATAAGTGGTGGTTTAGTAGAATTTAATAAAATTAAAAATGAATTTAATTCCATGAAATTTAATGTAAATGAAGATAATTTTAAATCTATTACAAATGGTTTATATCAATCAGAAGGTATATCAGGTGTATTTACCTAAAGCAGATTACTTGAGGCTAGTATATTATTTTTCTATTGGACAAAATTATTTTTCTGAATCTGCGATTTTTTTAATAATATGACGTATTTTGGGTAGGGGGTATCGATAGAATTAAAATAGAAGAAAAGGATAAGGTGGTATTTACATCAGATATATAATTACTAATACTAACGATATTTTCAATATAGTTAAACCTTATTTATCAGAATTATATGGAAAAAGATATGATTTGGCTAAACTTGATAGAATCCAATTTTTATCTAATAATCTTTTAAAATCTTTTTATAAAAATTATACATCAGAATTAATTTATTTAGTATACTAATCCATAGGAACATAAATAAAAAATCTCTTTAACAAAAAACTTTCTATGTTTAATTGTTTTGAATTAGACCTTGCTAATATGGAGGTTATAGGTGAAATTAACTATATACCAAGTATTTTTTTTTATATTAAGATTGTTTATAGAGGGGATGGTAGTTTAGGTTTTTTTAATGAATCTAAATCTAAAACTCCTAATTTTATTTTAAACCTTTGTTTAGCTTTGTAGGTCAAAAATGTACAAATTATAATATTCATCTCTTAACTCTTGTAGCTAAATCTATTAACTTTGAACCTAAATTATCATATAGAGCTTATATGGTTTATCTCGAATATACAGTAATATAATATTTGATATAATATTACCTTTTTGCTGAATATAAAAATTGACTCTATTGAATAAAAATACATTTGAATTATTTTTACTTGTTGTGAATATATATAAAGAAAAGCAATATTAACCAAAATTGGTTATATTAAAATATAAATTTATTATATAGTGTACCTAATAAATATTCTAAATCTAAGGTATATTGATTAGAGTTAGAAAAACGTATATGAAAGTAACAATATTATAATTTAAAATATTCTTTTATTAACATAAAGTAAATTATTTCAAATTATTTAATTTCTAATTTAGATGTTAAATATATCTTAGGTAAATTTTTTTAAGCTTGTTTTTCTGCTTTTTTATCTTTAGCTAATATTAACAAGTCAAATTGTTTATCAGTTGACTTACTCCTACGGAGTTAGAAGATATACTATATTGGTTGTTATCTATAGTTATGTGCGGGTGCGGGGCACACCATCTTATACTTAAAAATTTCGTTGACATATAAAAAACTTTTAGCTTTAGTACGTGTCAAACTATTAAACTCTGGAAACATTTTAAAGCTTTATTTACCAAACTTAATAATAAATAATTAAGCGTATAAACTAATTATTCATGTTAGGTAACAAGAATAATGATATTTAAAAGACAATGGGTAAATCATAACTAGATCATGTTATTTATTTATAAATTATATATTTATAATGTGTTGTAAAAATGCAACATGCTTGGTTATATGAAAATATTAATATATGCTCTATTTTTTTTTTAAAGAATACAAACCTGGTAGTTAGTTCTTAAATTAAACAATTTATTTTAGGTCGAAAGGAGATACAGAGTAATTATGTAAAATTTGACTCTGTATTGCCAAGTGTTTGATTATATTTATAAGTTTGTTTAATACTGGGTTCTTAATTTTTGATACGTTAATTATATGTTTAATTTTTATGGGTCATATATATTTTTTAATTCGCAATATTTATATATTGCATTGAATATTAAAAAAGTTTAATCTTTTAGCAGTATTTTGTATTTTGCCTGAATTTAATAAAATTGAAAAATGAATTTAATTCATCTTTTGATGTAAATGAAAATTTTAAATATTTTATAATAGTTTATATAAAGCATAAGATACATTAGGTGTATATTTTCTTGTAGTATAGTCTTTAAGGGTAGTTTTATTTTTCTATAGGACAAAACTATTACTGGTAATGTTCTTTTTTAATATTAAAACACATCATGGGTATCAGTTAAAATTAAAATTGAAGAAAATGATATGAGTGGTGCTCACATTAGATTTAGTTACTAATACTGAGAATATTTTTAATATAGTTAAGCTTATATATAACTATGTGGAAAAGGGGGGGGGGGGGTTGACTTGGCTAAACCAAATAGAATTAAATATTTATATATAGTCGGCGCGCCCGCGTAGCGGGCGCGATGTCATTTTCGCACGCCCTCCCTTCGGAGCGCGGACGTCTATACTTTTAATATAAAATATGCATCATAATAATTCATTTAGTATATATTAATTCGGAAGGTAAAATAAAATTATATTTAGCGTTGCGCCCGCGCTTTGCGCGGGCTGCAATGCATTCTCGCGTGCTCTGCGCGCGGGACACTGAAAACTTTATATTTAATCATTTTGTATAGCGTTAATGTTTTACAGCTGGATAGATGATGGAAGTTTAGGGGGGGGGATTGTTTTTAAGCAATTTAAAGTTAAAGGACCGTCGGCCCGTAGGTGGCCGATGGTCCATCGTGCGCATAGGACCTAAATTTATTTTAATTTATTGGTAAGATATCTAGATTATAATATCCATCTCTTAACTTTTATAATATCGTATGTGTGCGTTGCTTATTCCAATATATTACTCCAGAATCCTTTAGGGCGATGCAAGAATAATTATAAAATAGTTTTAATTATATAATGAGTGTAGGTAGGGTTTTATTTTTGTATATTTTAGGGCATAGGCGATACCGAAGCAATGTCACGTTATCTTATCGATCTTCGCCGACGGCTATTTTAAAAATTTAACTTTTTTAAGAAATCTTTTTTATAAAATGACTAATTCATTGAAGCTGATAATACTATGAAAGTTTTTTAAATTATTATTATAAGATATATACTTCATATTTCATTTTTTTACATTTAATATTTATTTAAATTTTTTTATAGAGTAGAACTTATATTTTTAAATTATAATGTGATTTGTTTTTATTTAGAAAAAATTTTTTTTTTTATAATTTTTGTTTAGCTCAAATGGTAGAGTGTATTATAATTATATAATAAGACTGTTGGTTCAACTCCATACAACATGAAATTCAATATAGTATTATACTATTTTTAATTCAATATATAATTAAGTTAAATAAAGTCGCGCGTCTTTATTTCATAGTAATATAACACAAATATTAATATATTAATTATGTACTTATTATTAATTCTTTTTAATCTTTTAGTGCTAAATTAAATTTTTATCTTTTATATTTTTTTATTTTATAAAAAATTTAAAGATATAAAAATATAATTATAATATTATTATTTTAACTTTTTATAAAATTTTTATTTAAAATATAAAATACAATTATAAGAAGATTAATTACTCTCAATTTAAATACCTTGATTAAGTCAATTAATAAATATTTAATTAAAATATTTATTAATTAAAATAATTATATAACAACATGAACTTTTATT
>LDUD01000130.1:26572-64120 GCA_012184295.1 Dactylella cylindrospora
AATTCATAGTAAATAAATTTTTGTGTATTTATAATTAAATGGATAATATAATTTAGTTTTACAAAATTTTATTGAATAATTCCAATAGTGTAAATAATGTAACTAATGAAAAAAAAGATAAAAAAATAAACATGCGTATATTAAAAAGTCATCCCTTATTAAAATTAATGAACTCGTATTTAATTGACGGTGCACAACCTTCTAACCTTAACTTTGCTTGAAATTTTGGTTCTCTTTTAGCTGTTTGTCTTATTATTCAAATTGTTACCGGCGTCACTTTAGCTATGCATTATAATGCTAGTGTAGCCGAAGCTTTTGACAGCATTGAACATACCCTCTATGATGTGTTCATTAAATCTAATTATATGCTGGGAATTCCTAGGCTTTAAATATTAATAAATTTAAAGATATAATTGGATTATCAGCAGGAAACTAAAATTTATAAAAATAAATAAATAGGATCCTCAGAGACTATACATTTGACATTAATGAAGAAATAGTCCTGCCTTGGTTGAAAGATCAAGGGTTAAGATCATAGGCTTATTAACTTTATTAATTATATTTTTAATAATAATTATTAAAGTATTTAGAATGAATTTTAAAATGGGATTTTATAAATTTTCTACTACTTTGCCTAGTTATGAGTTAGTAAGCTCTATACCTAAAGGCAAAAATGGAGACAAATTCACGGAGAATGAGCCAAATAGCTCAGATAAAGAATATTTTTCTTTTTTAAATTGGTTTGTCGGATTTACTGACGCTGAGGGTAATTTTTTAATCAGTTTAGATAGAGGTTATATTAGATTTAGATTTAAAATATCTATGCATATAGATAATCTTAAAGCTCTAAATAACATAAAATCTAAATTGAATGTAGGTAATGTGACAATTGAAGAGAGCAGAAATAGATGTTCTTTTGTTGTACAAGATTTTACAGAAATAAGAGATGTAATATGTCCTATTTTTATACAATTCCCATTACTTACTAGCAAAAGATTAGATTTTCATGATTTTTATCAGGCTGTTCAAATAAAAAATAAAAAATATTTATCCGATGCTGATAAAGATAAAATAATGTATCTAAAAAATGGTATGAATTCTCAAAGAGAAATATTTAAAAATATTTCTATAAATTCTCAAATTAAGGTGAATTCTGAATGATTTATAGGATTTCTCGAAGGTGAGGGTACTTTTGGTATAAAAACAGGATCTTCTATGTATTTACAAGTCGCTCAAAAAAACACTAGTATTGAATGTATTAATGGAATAATAGCTTTTTTAACAACTTTAAAATCTAATTTACCTGAACATAGTAAAATATTACCTTTAAATGTAGTAAGTTCAATTAATACAAAAACAAATGTAGTATCATTAGTCGTAAGTAGTGTAGATGCGTTATATTACTATATACTACCTTTATTAGATAATTCTAAAATGTATACATTTAAAGAAATGGATTTTAAGTTATGAAGAATAGCATTGATATTAAAAATACACGGTTATTATTATTTACCAGAAGGAAAAAAATTATTTCTTGATATATCTGAAGTTCTAAATAAAAGATATAGTACAGAATCTATAGAAAATTTGGATAAAATAATCGCAGATATATTTAATAGATATCAATCTCTATTGTTGATTGATCCGCCTTTTAAAATAGAAGATAATATTCCTCATGTAAATAATGTAAAAAAATTTAATATGGAAAATAGATCTAATATTCCAAAAACTATCTTTATATACGAAGATGGTAAATTAGTAAAAGGTTCTCCATTTAATTCATACAGTAGTGCTCATAAAGCATTAGGCTTGAAATCAAGTAGTAATACTTGCAATAGATATATAGACACAAATAGATTGTATAAATCTAAATATATTTTTACATCTTACCCTTTATCATCTACCAAGGGATAAAGATGTAAACTCTGAATGGTCGTCCAACAGGGAAAGTCGTCGGTCAAATAAGATCATGAGAGATGTGAACAATGGGTGATTAATTCGTTATTTACATTCTAACACTGCCAGCGCTTTCTTTTTCTTGGTGTATCTGCACATCGGAAGAGGTATATACTATGGAAGCTATCAAAAACCAAGAACTATAACTTGAGTAATTGGTACAATAATTTTAGTTGCCATGATGGCTACTGGATTCTTAGGTTATGTACTGCCTTATGGGCAAATGTCTCATAATTTCGGAGATTATTTTTATGTTTGAAAAACTATCAAATTCCGGGGACTTCTTAAAGCTTTATCTACCTAATTTACTTATAGAGTAAATGAATTAATATCTTATGTAAGGTAATAACGATAAAGATGACCGAAAGGAAAATAGAAAATCGCGGATCTAAATCAGAACCGTTATATGTTCTGTAAAAGAGCAACGAGTAAACGATAGTTACACAATACTTTCATTTTGTGTTAAGATGTATTCTAATGGCTCTCGAAAAAGAGTATCAATGCAATAACCTTTTCTAATTTATTTTAAACTTAAAAAACTAATTACAATTATGTACATCATAAATTTTTAGTCAAAATAAAAATTTTTTAAGTAAATAAAGAATAAATTTGCGTACCATGGTCACTTTGAGGTATTGAAGTTATGTGCTATTTGAGTCTATCTATTTCTAATTTTTCTTCTAAGCCGGATAAAAAATTTATGGCAATTTATCAAAGAAATTTTTCAGCGAAAACTGAAAAACTTAATCCTTGATACGTAACAGGTTTTAGCGATGCGGAATCTTCATTTCAAATACATGTGAGCCCAAGACCTGCTAATAAGTTAGGTTGGAGAGTCTATGCTAGATTTGATATATATTTGGATATAAAAGAATTATCCTTATTGTATTTAATACAAGCGTATTTTAATGGGATAGGTAGTATTGTAATAGATAAAAAAAGAAATAAAGCTTCATTTAATGTAAATAAATTAGAAGATTTTATTAATCAACTAATTCCACACTTTAATAAATATCCATTACAAAGCTCTAAACAAATAGAATATTCTCTTTGGCAAACTTGTATTGAATTAATGGTCGATAAAAAACATTTAACCAAAGATGGGCTAGATAAAATTCTTTCTATTAAAGGAGCTCTCAATAAAGGACTTCCGGAAAATTTAACTATAGAATTTCCCTACATTGTTCCTGTGGAAAAACCTGCTTTCAATCAATCTTCTGTCAATGAACCACTAAACCCTTACTGGGTTACAGGATTTTCAGATGGGGATTCTTCATTTTATATTTCACATAAAATTAAAAGAAGTTCTATTCAAGCTACATTTAAAATTAACCTTCATGAAAAAGAGGGGCCTCTTTTATTAAGAATTAAATCTTTTTTCGGGGAGGTAGGGAACATAAATACTTACGCTCAGGGAAATTCTAAATGTTATATTATTACTAAAAGATCAGACCTTACTAATATAATAGTACATCATTTTAATAAATATCCTTTAGTAGGTAATAAGCTTTCTAGTTTTAATACTTGAAGTAATATTATTACATTGATGAATTCTGGAGAGCACTTAACTCCAGAAGGTTTATCTAAAATTAAGTTATTGATTAAGCGAAACGATATAGTCAATGAGAACGATGATTAATAAAAATATAATAAAGAATGCCTTAATTTGTCTTGCTGTTAAGATGGGTGTGATAGATGGTGACGGTTATATTGAAATAGGACCACAGAAACAATCTAATAAAATTACTAAATTACCAGTGAAAAGTACTATACGGGCTCGTTTAGTAATTAGACTCCATACTAGGGATAAAGATTTACTTAATTATTTAGTAAAGGTATTAGGTACGGGATCTTTATCTAATTTAAATTCTGTTAATCAAATCAGGTTAATTTTTTCAAAAAAAGATTTGATTTCTGTTATAATTCCTTTAATTAAAGAATATAATCTTGAGTTTTTAACTAATAACCGAATAAACCAGTATGCGTTACTTACTTATATTATAGAAAACAAGATAGTTCATTGAGATGATGTTCAATTTAAAGCTTCTTCTCTACCTGAACGTACTTGTGATTATTTTTTTAATTTAGATTTTTTTTCAGATTGATTGGTAGGATTTACTATGGCTGAAGGCTCATTTGGCATGAAAGTCGATGGTTCTGCTTTTTACCAAGTTAGGCAAAAAGGATTAGAAAATTATAATATTCTTAAAGCTATTTGTTTAGTAATTGCAAACAAACATATTAACGAAACAAAACCTGATGATAATGATAATTATCAAATATCTTTAACATCTAAAATAGATATTCAGAAAACAATTAATTTTTTTTCATCAAATAAAAATCATTCTTAATTAAGATATAAAAAAGAACAGTATTTGACCTGATTAAGATAAATAAAAAAATTCAAAAAGATATGGATTTTTAATAATTAAATAAAATCAATTTATTAATAATTCACGAAAAAATTTTTAGGTTTAATTTTATAACCTTATTATATATTTAAGAAAACGTCGCCGCGGCTTTCGCACGATGTTTTATAGTAAGTGATTTAGCAGAAGAAATAATTGATGAATCTATTATTTTTGAAGTCAATCGTTAAATGAATATTCCTTATCCTAAATTATAAGTATAATCCGTCGGTGTATGACAACATGATATTGACAGTTATTAAATTATAAGTTATTAAATATCGAGATTACTATTATGACTCGTACAGTTAGTCTCTTTTCGAAAGAAGAGTTAATAGACAATATATTATTATGAATAATAAAAATAAATTAAATCCTTATTATATTACAGGATTTACAGACGCCGAGGGTTGTTTTAAAATTAATATACGTAAACCTTTAGCATTGCGAGAGATTAATAAAAAATGAAGTGTAGAACCTATTTTTGCGATAGATTTACATATTAGGGATCTTCCTTTATTAATTAAAATTCAAGATTATTTTGGAGCAGGTTATATACACAAAACTAGTGATAATAAAAAAGCTACATTTATTGTATCTTCTACTAAAGATATTATTAAATATATTATTCCACATTTTGATAAATACCCTTTATTGACAAAAAAACGGGGAGATTATGAAATATTTAAAAAAATAATAGAATTAAAAAGTAATAAAGAAAATTTAACTAATGATAATATACAAAAAATAGTAAATCTTAAAGCAGCTTTAAATTTAGGTCTATCACAAAAATTAAAAGATTGTTTTCCTAACACTATTCCAGCTGAAAAGCCTATAGTTGAAATCCCAGAATATATAGATCCTAACTGAATAGTAGGATTTTCGGAGGGTGAAGGAAATTTTTATGTTTCTATTAGTGAATCAAAAGCATATAAAACTGGATCCTTAGTGCAATTAAAATTTAGAATAGGCCAACATGAACGTGACACGTTATTATTGAATAATTTAGTAAAAGTATTGAACATAGGAAAAGTAGAACAAAATACGGAGAGCCTTGTAATATTTATAGTAACTAAATTAAATGACGTTGTAGAAAAAATTATACCATTGTTTGATAAATATCCTTTACAAGGCATTAAAGCAATGGATTATAATGATTTTAAAGAAGTGGCTAAGTTAATGGAAAAGAAAGCACATTTAACAGATTCAGGTCTGCAACAAATTATCGAGATTAAGAATAAAATGAATAAAAAAAGAAATTATGATTAAAAAAATGATTAGGTTAATAGGTTATAAGTTAGAACAATATAAATTATGACTTGTTGCACTCAAGGCTAGCAGTCGTTATTCACATATTATATTCCCAACTTCTAATGTTGAAGTTCCTTCAATGTCTTTATCACCTATATTCTTGCTAATGTTTACGATGCCATTAAATGAAGAATTAATAGTAGAAATTTTTATAAATAATTTATTTATTGATATTTTAAAAATTTTTGACTTAGATTTCTTTTATTTAAATTTTTGATCCTTATTTTCCTTAACGCCTATTATATTAAATATTCCTTTTAACGTCAAAAGTCAAAAACCTAAAACATCAATAGTAGGTCCTCTTAGTCCCAATATAGTATCTATTATATTTGGTTCTTTACTAGGAAATGCTGATGCTAAACAAAATAAAATTGACAATGGGACACGAATAACATTTTTTCAAGAGGGAATTGTTGTTAAATATTTATTATGGTTACATAATCAATTAGCTACAGCTGGTTATTGTAACTCTGATAGCCCTAAAATTACCACTAAATTAGGTAAGCATGGTAAGGTGGTAAAAATAGTTAGATTTTCTAGTTGAACTTTTAGAGGTTTTAATTGAATTTATGATCTTTGGTATATAAATGATAAAAAAAGAGTACCACAATTTATTCAAGAATATTTAACTCCTTTAGCTCTTGCTGTGTGAATTATGGATAACGGTTATAAATCACATGGAGGTTTAAAACTATTAACCTATTCGTTTTCTTATTTAGATTGTAAGTTGTTAGCTCAAACATTACATAGTAAATTTAAGTTGAGAACTATAATTAAATCGATAGGTAAATCAAATAAATATTTAATATATATTAATAAAGAATCTATGCCTTATTTAAATAATGTTCTATGCAAATATATTATCCCGTCGATGAGATATAAAATACTACCTTAATAATGACATATGTATAAATTAAAATTTAAATTTAAAATATAGTCACGGGTTAAAAATAAATGAAATTTTTACTAAAAATTTTTTCTACTAAAGATCAATAGCATATAAAAGTGCCTAAAATATATAATTAAAAATTATTTTTTATTTGGTATAGTTTTTATTATATATAGTTATTTGATTAGTCATAAAGCAATTTTTATTAAAAATTTATGCTAGTAATCTTATAGCAATGCTGATGAATACAAGGTCAAGTATGTAATGTTTAACATAAAGACCGTCAATAAAATAAATTATTGCTACGGAGTGGACCATCAGTGGGTATCTGAAATGATACTTTATGTGCACTCGAAGTTTTTTCAAATAATATATTTGACACAAGGCAAATTATACGTAATTAAATACTAAATTTTTCATTAGACTTATGTGCATACAGAATGTTATCGTGTCTGCGGCGTGAGATTATAAAATTTAATTACAAGATCAATATTTGATGTGTATTTTGTACATGGAATATGCTTATAAACATTATTAATTTATAATTAATAGATATAAACCTTAAGCAATATTTTAAAAACTTGGCTACTGTTATTACTAATTTATTAAGTGCTATACCTTGAGTAGGACAAGATATTGTTGAGTCAAAAAAAATTACAGTTATTTTAATTATATTTATTATTGTTTTACTTTATGAAATTATTGTTTATATTAAAGATATAACAATTAAATTTTATCGAGAAGATATCTCTTTATCTACTATAGGAATTGTACATAGAAACGCATTAAAAAAAAACAATAAATCTTTAAGATTGGATAAACAAGAATATCTTTCAATACCTTCATCTTTTTTGGCCTTTTTAGTAGGATTAATAGATGGAGATGGGTATATTCAAATAAGTAAAACACCAAAAGGATTTATAACTATGAAATTAACTATATCTTTACATTTAGATGATATTTCTACTTTAGAATATATTCATTCTGTTTTAAAATTAGGTAAAATTAATGTCTACAAAGATTTAAAAAGTCCAACTTGTAAATTAGTAATAAATAAAACTGATTTACAAGAAGTATTGTTTCCATTATTTATCTATAATAATATTTATTTCTTAACTAACACTAGAGTAGATCAGTTTAATTTAGGTATGTACATATTAGAAAATGATATAAAATTATATAATGAATTACCTGAATTAAGTAGTATTCCTTCAGTTTTTGATATGCCTAAAAATCCTTTAGATTTTACTTTATTACATTTTTTTAAAAATTGAATTGTAGGGTTTACAAATTCAGAAGGTTCTTTTTTTATTAAAGCTAATAATGATGGTTGTTTCCAATTAAAACAAAGAATACATACTAATTTATTTGAAGCTTTTAAGTTAGTATTTAATACTAATAGAAAAATAGATACTACAAATAATTATAATCAATTTAGTGTTAGTTCTAAAGCTGATATACAAAAAGTTATAGATTTCTTTTCATTTTCTGGTTTGCATCCTTTAATTGGATTGAAATATATTCAATACATTAAATGGTTAAACAATTTACATAAAAGTTTACGTTATAGTAGTTTAAATTATCCGGCTGAAATATAAATAAATTAATTAATAACTGGAAGGGCTCCTTAAAACTATAATGTTTTAGAGGCAAATGGGGGAAATTACAAAAACATCTAATATTATACCTCTTAAATATTAAGATTATTTGTAGCGAAGCTTAATCAGGTATATACGAATAACAGGGGCCTGTATTATAGAATAAAGTTACGCCAGGGATAATAGGCTGATTAACGGAGCATCTTAGCCATATTTTAATAATGAAGGCTTGGTTTTGAAGGATACCCGGTTTAAAAAGCTACATTAGCTGGGTTAAAAACATCGTGAAACAGTATGGTTTCTATCTTCTAGTGGTAATTAGGGTAAAATAAAATCAACCTCTATAATGTGAGTTATGTTTTCATATAAGATTAAGAACGTTCAACGACTAACGAGTGAGTTATACCAACAATAAGCTCGACACGATATCCCTTATAACCATAAATATTTAATGGTTAAAGATATAGTCTAAATACATCTTAAAGGATGTAAGTATAAATTAAATATTATACGTAAATATATTGTCATAAAAAATCTTGATCCTCTCATATTCTCTGCGGATTCATTTACAGCAATTTACTTAGCAGGTTTACCTGTGGTTGGAACTATAAATTATAAATCGCGTACTACTAAATCAAATAGATTACCCGAGGCTGAATACCTTTC
This sequence comes from Dactylella cylindrospora, assembly GCA_012184295.1. Lineage (NCBI taxonomy): Eukaryota > Fungi > Ascomycota > Orbiliomycetes > Orbiliales > Orbiliaceae > Dactylella > Dactylella cylindrospora. Next base: position 35,401 of record LDUD01000130.1, read on the forward strand.
TATTCCTAAATCCTTTTTAGGTTTTTTAATAGGATTTATAGATGGAGATGGCTATATTGGAATTAAAAAAAGTTATAATGATACTACACAGGTTCATTTAACCATTTCTATACATTTAGATGATATTTCTACATTAAATTATATTCAATCTGTATTAAAAATCGGGAAAATATATTCTTATCCTAATCGAAAAAGTCCTACAGTTAGATTAATATTTTCTAAATCAGAGTTGCAAGAGGTATTATTTCCTTTATTTTTACATCATGAATTTTTTTTCTTAACTAATACCCGAAGAGCACAATATAATATGGTTATGTATATTTTTAATAATAATATAAAAAAATATTCAGAATTACCTTCAGTTGCTCCAGTAATTAAAAAACTTCCTACAAAGGCTTTAGAATATGCAAATTTGCCTTTTTTTAAAGATTGAATAGTAGGATTTGCCTGTTCCGAGGGTTCATTTTTAATGAAAAAAAACAATGATGGTTGTTTTCAAATTAAACAGAGATTACATCTGTTATTATTTGAAGCTTTTAAATTAGTATTTAATACTACCCGAAAAATTACTGTTCATAAAGAATCATATGCACAATTTGGTGTTAGTTCTATATCTGACATACAGAATGTTATAAACTTTTTTTCTTTTTCCGGTTATCATCCTTTAATTGGACTTAAAAATATTCAGTATTCAGGTTGATTAAATAAATTACGTAATTCTGAGCGTTATAAAAATCTTAAATTTCCGGTTTAGTTTGGTTACCTTTTTTATAAAAATGGCGCATTTTTAGTAAATTACTCGCTTTATATTTAATTGTGAAAATAAATATATTAGCAATTTAAAAATTATTCAGAGCTCCATTAAGCGCAGTAATGCGATAATGTTAATGAGGTAAATTGCAGGTATATATTGATAAATATCTCCTAAATTAATACAATCTGCAGCGAAGATTTGAGATAGGTATAAACTATGGAAGTTATTAAGCACCATGAACTATAACATGAGTAATTGGAGCGATAATTTTAATAGCTATTGTTATATCAGGACATATGTTTAGATAAAATATTGTTGAGTAAAAAAATTACAGTTATTTTAATTATATTTATTATTGTTTTACTTTATGAAATTATTGTTTATATTAAAGATATAACAATTAAATTTTATCGAGAAGATATTTATCTACTACTATAATTATAATAAAAATCAAATAACGTTCAACGACTATCCAGTGCATGATTATACCCATAATAATCTGGACATAGATGAAATCCTCACAGCCTTATTTAACTAAAGTTATTTATATATAGATATGTAAAAATATATAAAAAGGTTGAAGATATAGTCTTTTAAGTAATGAAAATTACTCTAGGGTTTTATACTTACATCTGTATAAAATTAAAATCATTTGAGGAGGTTTTTCTGTTAACAACGCTACATTAAATAGATTCTTTGCTTTACATTTTGTTTTACCTTTCGTTATTATTAAAGCGGTAAAAAAAGAGGGGTAGTAAAATTTACCTAAATGCTTGAAAAACAATAAATTGTTAATAAGCAGCATTCAATATTTAATTTTAATTATAAAAATATTTAAATAAAAATTTAGCTTATGGTAGTAAAAATATGGATGTTCAACGACTATACGGTATAATAAATATAATATTTATAAGATATAGTCTATTTAATGTAGTAATACGTTAAACTTATGTCCTGATTTTTACTTGGTTATTTATCTATATAAATAAATTTACCTCTACCGCTTTAAATAAAGACATAGATTATTGATTAGAAAAATTAGATATAACTAAAACATCTTCAACAAAAAAAAAGAGATGTTATATATCCTAAAGTAGATTTAAATTTTTTAAGTTTTTTAGTTGGACTTATAGACGGTGACGGTTACATTCAATGTAGACGTAGATATAATGGATATATTGAGTTTAACTTAGTTATAACTTTTAATCCTAGGGATATAGAAACATTTGAGTATATAAAAAATAAATTAAATTTTGGGGTCATTCATAAAGTAAATGATAAAAATAGTAAGTTATTGATTTACAATTTTGAATTGAAATATATTCTTGTGCCTTTATTGGTAATGAATAATTTACAGTTTTTAACTGAAAACAGAATCGATCAATTTAATTTATTGTTATACACTATTGAGCACAATATAAAAAAATGAGAAAATTTACCAGAATCTACATCTAATTATAGTACTATCGATATAAATGATCCTTCCGGGTTTTTAAATATTTCATTTTTTAAAAATTGATTCGTAGGATTTGTATGTGCAGAAGGTTCTTTTTTTGCTCTGGCTAATGATGAATTTATGTTTAGTATTAGTCAATCAAATAATAAATATTTAATGCAAGCTATTCATTTAATGTTTAAACCAAGTAGAGGTATTTATTTTAATGAAAAAACTAAAAGCTCACTTGTACGGATGTCTTCTATTGCTGATATCCAAAAAGTAATTAATTTTTTTTCATTTGATGATAATTATCCATTATTAGGATATAAAAAAGAACAGTATTTGGCTTGATTAAGAGAAATGAGAAAATCAAAAAGATATGAGAATCTTATGTATCCTTAATATTCATGTTAAATTAGTTCATCATTATGTCGTTTTAGCCGCTTTAGTATTAATGCATTTAATTGGTCTTCATGACACAGGTGGGTCTAGTAATCCTATGGGTATATCAGCTAACTCAGCTAGATTACCTATGGGACCCTATTACCTAAGTAATTTAAGGGTAGAATTAATAATATTTATAATAAATTTTATAATTAGTATAATGTTGAAACAATTTATTTCATTCTCAGCCCTCTGAATGTATTTGGTTGAACAAATATTTTTAGAAGAAAGTTACGTTATTTTGGGTGGAGCTGCAGCAATTACTAAATTCAGTTACACAACTAAATCTCAGCTATCTTCTTTAATAGACAGCAATGAAGAATTAGAGCAATTGGCATCACATTATATTGTAAAAGGTTCAGATAGCAATTTTGTATAGTTAAAGCTTCCGACCGGTAAATCTAAGGTAATCTCTTACGAATTCCTTGAATGATTTAGGGGGTTTACTGATGCTGAAGGTTGCTTTAGTTTTATAAATTTAAACCAAAACGTTTTTAAATTTGAATTTTCTATTGGTCTTCATCTTGATGATCGTGAGGCTTTAACTAAGATACAAAACAATTTGTCTATAGTAAAACGAGCGTTATGGGTAAAGAAGCTAAGCAAATAGCTTTTTTCAAGATAAGTAATCATAGTGAATTGCTGATTATAATTGCAATATTCTCAAAGTTAAATTTAAATACTACCAAACATTTAGATTTTTTAGCTTTTGCTCAAGGATTCATGCTTTATTCTAAGTCTAATGATACTGAGTATCGTAAAAACTTAAAACCTACGTTATGCAGTATTATTAATACTTTAAATAGTAAGAGAACTAATTTTGATATGTCTTCTGCTCATAAAATAGAGTTATCTGCTAATTGAATTTTAGGTTTTGTAGAAGGGGATGGATCTTTTTCTTATGATTCTAGCTCTTCTGCTAATAGATTCAGTATTAAGCAAAAAGATATTAATAAAGCTATTTTAATAGCCATAAGAGATTATTTTAATAATTTAGCTCGAAAATCCGACTATAGTTTAGATATTAATGAAAATGTGGTAAATGTTTACAATGAAATGCCTAATTTTTCACGTTTAAATATTAGTAGAACCAGTTTCATAGGTGATGTGTTAATTCCATTCTTTAATTCTTTAACTTTCCAAACTAAAAAAATCTAGATTATTGTGATTGAGTAGCTATATTTAATATCCGAAAATTAGGATTCCACTATTTACCTGAAGGTAAAAAATTAATTGACAGAATTTTAAACCAAATGAACAGTAATCGGTTATCAACGTCAGGTAAATCGATTGAAGATAGATATTTACTATTGGCTGATATAACTAAACTACTTAATTTAACATCTAACTATGAAACAAGGGAAGACGGGCGAGTCTGAATTATATCTGAAAATAAGTATCAAGCTAAAAAAAGTGGAGCTGGAGGAAAAAAAAAATGCGTTCAACTTATTTCTCTTGACGGTTCTGTTTTCAAAACCTTTAATTCTTTAACTGATTGTGGAAAATTTTTAGGGGTTAGTCGTAAAACTGTTTCCAATAAAATGGAAAAGAGCCAGTCTGTATTATTTGAAGGTAAATCTTACACTCTTCGTACGATAGATTATGAGCTTTGTGATGAACCTGAAAAAATATAAAAACATGAAAACTATTATACAATTATTATTCTACCTGATGAGCTTTTTTAGGAAATTATGCTCAATCTACCCTCCCTCCTCGCCCTCCCGGTAAAGAGGTGAAAAAATAATTTTTATATGTTAATAAAAAGGGTGTAAAGGGTAAAATCGTCAAACTCCGGGAACCCCTTAAAGCTTCTGGTACTAAACTATTGGAATTTTGTTGGCCTGTTTCGTTAATGGGGAATGAATAAAGTGGACGAAGTAATTATTCGTGTAAAGTAACAAGTCAGAAGATTATTTATAAATAATAGGCAATCACGGATCTAAGACAATAGGCGAGCTGATACGAACTTGCCGTCAGCTAATTTGACGGTTAAGTATAATCACATCAGGATAACTATTGTTAATGAGTAAAGAGTATACGGCGATTAACACAAAATTATATAGCCACACATACAGTTTTCAACCTAAAAGTTGAATTAATTTGTAAGGGATGCGGTTTGCTTATTGTGTTTAAAATTTATTCTAATGGGTTGCGAAAGCAACTATCAAATCAGAATCCTTTAATTCTATAAATAATTTAATTAGTAGGCAGCATAAATATTGCGAGAAACAGTGGCGTCTATAGCTTTAAAGTTTCATCAATGCTTTAAATTTTTTATTTTTATAATAAATCTGATTATCATGATTTAAAGATTTAATTACTTTTTTCTTATTTATATGAGTGTTATCTTTATTTGTTTATTTTATGCCTAACGTTCTTGGGGATTCAGAAAATTATGTAATGGCCAATCCAATGCAAACTCCTGCTGCTATTGTTCCGGAGTGATAAAGTAAAAAGATGTCACTTAATCTCGTTATATGCTGGAAACCTTCTTGTTAATACAAAGTTTTCGGCTTTGATTGTGTATTAATATTGTAAGGCAATCAGCAGAAAACTAAAGGATATTGATATATATCTTGTAGATTCTCAGAGACTATACGCGAGACAATATAAATTAACTCCTGTGCGTTCCGGCCCAAAATAATTATTTAGCAGCCTAAATTAAAGATATAGTCCGAAACATAGTAGAAATATTATGTATTTAAGATATGTTAAATAAATTTTGAATTTAATCCTGTTTTATATTTTGTACCTAGTTTGGTATTAAAAGCTGTTCGTTCTACAAGAGGAATTAAACGTTTATCTTCTTCCGAGAGAGCTTTAATCAAATTACCAGATGAGGTCAAAGAGATATTAGTAAGAATTTTACTTGGGGATGCCTTTGTGGTGCGTATAGTTGTGTTTATAGCCTTATTAAATATTAATTGAAATATCCAGGAAAATTTAGAATTAACTTTAATGTCAATACCATTATTAACTCCTGTTTTTATCTATACACCGACCTTCGGACGGTGAAAAAACATTAATTTTAACAGATAATAAAGGTAAATCAGGTGTTTATAAGTGGACAAACAAAGTTAACGGTAAGATATATATTGGTAATAGTGTAGATTTATCTAAAAGACTAAGAAATTACTTTATTTCTTATCTTTCAGCTTTAAAAGACATTATGATTATATATAAAGCTTTATTAGCTCATGGTTTTGATAACTTTAAATTAGAGATTTTAGAATATTGCGAACCTTCTGAGTTAAAAGAGAACAATATTATATTGATCTTCTAAAACCTGAGTACAATATTTTAAAAGTTGCCGGGTTGAAGTTTAAGTGTTAAGCGTAGTGCAGAGACTCTAGACAGGGGGATAATAGAACTAAAAAAACCTATAGTGCTATATCTTTTACAACTATGCAACTTCCCTGTTTTAATGAATTTAGAGAATATGAAAATAGTTCCTCATTACATCTACGAATTGTTAACAGGTTTAGCGTTTTGATTGATGGATGACGGTAGTAAACATGGTAGTGGTATGCATATAGGTGTTTATGCATTTACTAATACAGATGTTGATAAACTAATGTTCACATTACAAGATAAATTTAATATTAAATGTTCTATACATTATAACAGGGATAAAAACCCCGTATTTATATATTCAAAGAATCTATGGACATTCTAATAACTTTAGTTAAACCTTATTTTATTAAAGAAATGTTATATAAATTGGGACTATAAAGCTGTTACTCTTTTCTTGCCTATATCAATAAAGGATTTAATTCAATCTGTATTTAAATTTATTGATCTTTTACCTTTCTATGCTATATTACGTTCAATTCCAAATAAATTATTAGGAGTTGTAGCTATGTTTGGAGCTATATTCGCTATATTAACTTTACCTTATTTTGATGTTTCTAAAACAAGAGGTTTCCAATTTAAACCTATATCAAAAGTTTTATTCTGAATATTTGTTGCTAATTTTATAATATTACTAGTATTAGGGGCTAAACACGTTGAAGCTCCTTTCATTGTTGTAGGACAATGTATGACTTTCCTTTACTTTTTCTGATTTATTTGTTTAATTCCTTTCGGTAGCTTAGTTGGTGATACTTTATTTTCTATTCTTTTAATAGAAAAAATGCCTAAACCTGTGTCTTCCCCTCTTAGTCCTATGCTTTCATCAATAATTCCGGGTAAAACAAAAATTAAAATTATTTAAATCTAAACATTTTATTTATTACAGGATTGATTGGTGAAGGTTGTTTTAATATATTGTTTTTAATGCAAGTATAATAGCGGTTATTACAATTAGGGTTTTATAGGGTTTAATAAAAAATATTTATCATTATTAAAAGAAATTAAAAGAAATTAAAAGAAATTTTTTTAGACAAAGGAAATATTAATGAAAGATCTGAGGATATTGTAATTTACCGAATTAGATCCATAAAATATCTATAATTAATTATTAACCATTTTGATTATCCATTAAAAGTCATTTTCAATTTTTTGACTTGAAAAAATTAATTATACGAAGTGACTAAATTTTATAATAATTTATATTTATTCATATTTTTGGCTATATATAAATTTATTATATATTTTGGAAAGTCTGATGGTAATTTTCTATAAAATACTCTTAATTAAAAATTTTTAAAGTTATTTAGGATAAGAATCCTGGTATTTAAAATAAATTATTTATCATATAATGCAAATAGTTAATAAATTATAATAAATATGATAGTGCAATTGTAAATAAGCCTATGGTTAGCTTTTATTTTAGTTAGCTTCAAATTAAAACAAAAATCAGCTTTAAATCAGAATATATTTAATATTTTTCTTATATGTTTAATTTAAGAGGGTAAGTGTAGCTTAACTTTAAGAGGGGGGGGGGTGGGTAATGTATATTCAAATTCTTACAACAACCTGGTTAAAATTAACAATATTAAATTTAACTTAAAGTCTTTTGAATTAATCAGTCGGCCGCCAATGGCGGCCGACTGATTAATTCATCACCACGCGGGTTCACCCGCGTGTCGATGAATTAATCTTAAAAAAGATTCGCTTAAAGCATTAATTTAAGAATGATATTAAAATATGAATTACTTACCTTTATCCAAGTAGAATTAAATTACATTAAATAGCTAAGCTCGTTGATATTTATTTCTACGAAGCTCACAATGTTAAAGTCATTAAACTTCAAGTTACATTGATAAGATAAATATAATTCAAATTTTAAAATTTTTATAGCTTAGAAAATAATAAAATAATGAATTTGTCCCTGTTACTGTTCTTGGTTGGTATTTTTGGGTTTGTATTAAATAGAAAAAATATAATATTAATGTTAATTTCAATAGAAATAATGTTATTATCTATTACATACTTGTTATTGATATATTCTCTTAATTTTGATGATATAGTTGGTCAGACTTTTGCTGTCTATATTATAGCAATAGCTGGAGCAGAATCGGCAATAGGATTAGGAATATTGGTAGCATATTATCGATTGAGAGGAACTATAGCTGTTGATTATAGACCTCCAGTAATTGATACTTCAATTACATTTCCTGTTACATCTGTAAAAAAAGATGTAAAAAAAATAGGAATTAAAAATTATTCCATTTATATTATTAATGTTTCTGAGCCTAGATTAAGAGAAAAAAATTATAAATTAAAATATAAATAATGTACTTATTAATTATAATTTTACCTTTATTAGGGTCCATAAAAAATTATTCAAGTTTCCGCGATCAATTATTGCACAGTAGCGGGAACAAGAAAACTATACACTTTGTAAATAAAAAAAATTATTCCACAAATTCGCTTAAGCTAAAAAAAATTAAGCCCTAATTTCGTAGCTGGTTTCATAGATGCAGAAGAGTCATTCGTATTAAGTTTTAACCAAGATCCGAAAAGTAAAACTAACTGGAGAGTTCGTCTTGAATTCTCGATCGGACTACACAAAAAAGATAAAGTTATTCTAGAAGCAATTCAAGAGTTACTTGGAGGTATTGGATCAATTACAAAACACAGTGAAAATGCCGTTAAATTAAAAATTTCATCTGCAAAAGACATAGAAGCTTTGATAAACTTTTTAGAAAAATTCAGACTGATTTCACAAAAGTATGCTTATTTTCTTTTATTCAAGCAAGCGTTTGAACTTTTTAAATCTAAAGATCATTTAACTTTTGAAGGAATATTAAAACTTGCAGCGATTAGAGCTTCAATGAACCTTGGGTTGACGGACAATTTAAAAGCTGCTTTCCCTGATATTAAACCTGTGGAAAGACCAAAAGTCACAAACCAATAAATCAAAGATACTCAATGGGTGACGGGATTTGTTTCAGGCGAGGGCTGTTTTTCTATTAGCATTGTAAAAGATCAAAGCAATAAATTTAAAGAATCTGTTCAACTAAGATTTTTAATTTCTCAGCATATGTGAGATGAACAATTAATGATAAATTTAACAAAATTTTTAGGTTGTGGTAAAATTTATCCAAGTCGAAATGCATTTGATTATAGAGTTAATAAATTTTCTGATCTTATAGAAATTATAATACCGTTCTTTGAAAAAAATTCTATCGTAGGGGACAAACTTCTAGATTTTGTATACTTTACACGAGTCGCTGATTTAATAAAAAATAAAGCTCATCTTACAAAATCAGGGTTAGAAGAAATTAAAGGAATAACAAAGAATAGTAGTCGTGATTCCACGACTGCTCATTCAATAACTGAGCCTAGATTAAGTAAAGAAATTAATAATAATAAAGGTATATAGTGTATTTTTTAATAATAATTTTACCCCTTATTGGGGTTGATTAGGCCCCATCGGCTTAAATTCGATGAAAACAAGGTTAATTTCAAAGAAGTTTTTTTTTTAAGATAATTTGAAGCGAAGCTTATTTAAAGTCACTTGTTATTAAGTAAATAGATAAGAACGTTCAACGACTAGAAAGTGAATAACAATAGGATCTTTCCACGAACACCTTGCGGTTTAAAAATATATTTATTTTATATTTTGGTTGATAAGAGTTTATATAAACTTCCGGTCTATAAATAAATAAAAAAAAAAATAATTAAAACGAAGACATAGTCTGAATCATTCTGTGAAAAATGGAAGCAAGAGATAAAGAGCTTTTGTATAAACATTTTTGCAATATCATCCGGTTTTTTTGGTAGAAAAATTGGAGTTAGTGGATCACAATTAATAACAACAACTTTAGTTATTCTTACAACATTATTAGCTATTATAGCTTATATTGAGGTAGGTCTTAATAATATACCTGTGTCAATTCAACTTTTCCGTTGGGTTGATTCAGAATCTTTAAATATATATTGAGCTTTTCATTTTGATTCTTTAACAGTATCAATGCTTTTACCTGTGCTAATAGTATCTTCTTTAGTTCATATATATTCTATTAGTTACATGCAAAATGATCCTCATAATCAAAGATTCTTTAGTTATTTAAGCCTTTTCACATTTATGATGGTCGTACTTGTTACTGCAGATAATTACTTACTAATGTTTGTTGGTTGAATCTCAGCCGTTTATTTGTGAAAACAAATAAATTATTATGTCGCTATTTGCTGGTAATTTAGGCTTTTAAAGCTATAACAATCAGCAGGAAAACATTGAGTGACCTCAATGTATCCTTAGAGACTATACGTGACACATCCTTTATATTGATTATGGATGAAGATAAAGTCCTAGGTTTTAAAATATAGTAAAATAATTTAGTGAGATTTCGCATTTACTATCTACTTTATTATAAATATTTATCTCTTATATTATTTTTTTAATAAAAGAGTAGCGCCCACGCAAAACGTGGGCTGCGATACAACCTCGCGTATAAAGTACGTGGGGCACAACAAATTTTTATTTAAACGTTTCTATTCTACGTCTAATAAGTTTAATAATAATTATAAAAAAGAATACAAGTTAACTAAAGAACAAAGAGAATCGCTTATAGGTATGCTACTAGCTGATGCTTACTTAGAAAAGGGTAAACCTACTTGAAATGCAAGACTGTCTATAGATCATACTTACCCTTCATAAGAAGTTTATGTTAATAGTTTATATATCTTATTTAAATCTTTAGTAGCTACTCCGCCTGCTATAATTGAGAGAAAAAATGATAAGAGAACAGGTCTTATATATAAAAGTATTTATTTTAAAACCTTAAAATTTCCTTGTTTAAATGAGTTTCATGCTTTATTCTACAATAATAATATTAAATGTGTACCTTCAAATATAAAAAATTTATTAACTCCTCTTGGTTTAGCCCATTTTATTATGGGAGATGGTTATTTTGATATCGATAAACAAACAATTTTTCTATACACAGAAAATTATAGCTTAGATGAAGTAAACCTTTTAATAGAAGTTTTAGATCAAAAATTTGAATTAAAAGCTACTGCCAATAAACGTGAGCTAAAAAACGGTATTATAGGATGAAGAATTAGATTTAGCAAATCAAGTTTAGATAAATTAAAAACTTTAATTTCCAATTTTGTTATACCTGAAATGATGTATAAATTAGGTATAGAGAAATAGATAACTACAAATCTATGAATTAAAAGTTAATAACGTTTGCATCGTTTACGTTGCTTTGTTAGAAAAAAATATAATCTTATATTATTATCAATTAAAACTTTAAAGTGAGAAGGTGTCGGAGTTTGCTCTTATCTTTTAGTAAATTTTTGATATACTAGAATAGCAGCAAATCAAAGCTCTATATCTGCATTATTAACAAATAGAGTAGGTGATTGTTTCTTAACAATAGGGATGTTTGCAATGTTGTTCACATTTGGTAATATTAATTACTCAACTGTATTCTCCCTAGCTCCATATATTAGTGAAAATGTTGTAACTTTAATATGTATTTGTTTATTAATTGGTGCAATGGCTAAAAGTTCTCAGGTTGGTACTTTGCAGGCCCTTACATTTTCAGGTGCTTTAATCACCGAATTTTTTTGAATTTTGAAATATGCTGGAAAGATTTCAAATACTTTAGAAGCCGCAGATCCATTATATAAGAATGATCCGGATAAACTTCAAAGACAAGGAATTAATCAGCAGGATATAAAGAAATTAACTAATAATCCTAATCCAGACAAAAATTTACCATTTGACAAAGATTTTTTAAAATGATTTATAGGTTTTTCAGAAGGAGATGGTTCATTTTTAATTACAGGAGGTAAGTCTATATTTAGTATTCATTTACATTTATCAGATTTACCTTTATTATATGAAATACAAACTCAATTAAATATGGGTAATGTCTATCAAAATGAGAGTTCCGCTTATTTTATAGTAAAAGCCAAAAAAGATATTAATGTATTAATTCATATATTTAATGGTAACCTTTTTTTAACTAAACGACAATTGCAATTCAAGAGCTGGGTATTAAATTTCAATAAAAAAAATTATATGAAAATTGAAATTAAATTTAATGAGTTTAAACCATCCTTAAATGATAATTGGCTAGCTGGGTTTATAGATGCTGAAGGTAAATTTTTTGTTTCAGTAAGTAAAAACAGGATAGTACAACGCTTTGCTTTAGGTCAAAAAGATGCTAAAAAAGAATTTTTATATATAAGTAAATTAATTAATGCGAACGTAGAAAAAATAAAAAATTTTGATCGTGTAGTTGTTAATTATTATAAATTAAATATTATTATTGAATATTTAATGAGACATAAATTGATTTCATTAAAGGCTAAATCTTTAGAAAAATGAATGGAAATATATAATTATAGAAAAAATAAACCAGCAATAGAAAAGATTGATTACGCAGAACTTAAAAAAAATGCTAGTTTAATTAATAGATTAAGAAAAATACCTAAAGATAAAAAATAAAATATGATTATAGTTTTAGGTATTAGTTTATTCTTTACAACATCCTCAGAGACTACGCTCAAGGTAAGTAATTATTTTTTAATATTACTTAAAGATATAGTCCAAAAATTTTTATTTATATTAAAATTAAAAATAATAAAGATTTAATGCTACATTGTTGGCTTCCTATGGCGATTACCTTTATGAAAAAGTCGCAAACGATCAAATAACAAATTTTAGTGTATTAAATAATAATGATAAAATTAGATCGTAGAACCATATAAATGTAAAAACACAAATTTTTATATCAAAAGTATAGCAAGGTTAAACCAAATATATTTTTTACATATGGAGAATCCAAATACTTTTGGACTTAAAAGCTACTAAGGTGAATACGGTCAAAATGTTCCGTAGTTAAGACCGTCGGTAATTTAATATACCGTTACAGACTGGATCACCTCGGGGCGGCTGAAATGCTGCTGAATGTACAGTCGAAAGCTCTATTTATATGACAGGTATAGTCGGAGGAAAGTGTCATAAGCAGGTAGTTTTACCTTATATACCGTGAGCTTTGGGAGGGTTTTGTTTTCGCGCTTTGCTTCTTAAATATTCTAAATTTAAATAATATTAATTTTTATAGAAGAAATATTTTTAAATTTCAAAATTTTTGCTGAATTGTACTTGGTTTAATAGTATTGCTGTTTCTATTGGAAATTTTAGAATATTGTAGTTCAGCTGATTTAATTAAATTAGAACAACATTATTTGGATATTCTTAACCCTGAGTATAATATTTTAAAAACAGCTGGTTTAAGCTCAGGCTATAAGCATACTAGCGATACTTTGGACAAATTTAAAACTCGTAAATTTACCCCCGAACAGTTAGCAAAATTAAAAAAACATTTAATATCTCATAACGCTAGTGAAGAACAAAAAAAAAAATCTAGTAAGCGTATAAGTGATTACAATAAATCAAAAGGTATTTCAATAAAAATTTTTGATACGTTTACTAATAAAACTACAGTTTATTCTTCGCTTCGTGAAGCTGCGGAAGCTATTGGTTGTGTTCACAGAACTATAACTTTAGCAAATGAAAGATTCAAAAAAACAGGGATTAAGAAACTTGTAAAAAAAAGATATTATATTAAATTTTAAAGCTAAATGGGAGATGGATACTTTTCGGATGATACTGTAAAACTTTGTACAGACAATTTTAGCAAAGAAGAAGTCTCAATTTTAATAAATATTTTAAATATAAAATTTGGTATAAAATCTACTATTAATAGACGTTTTAATCTTAATGGTAATGTGGTTTGAATAATCAGAATTCGTAAAGATAGTATGGACAAACTTATATCTTTAGTAAGTCCTTACTTTATACCCGAAATGTTATATAAATTAGGTGTAAAAAAAATAAATAATATGATGCTAAGGGCTCTCCCTAAACTTCACTGTATGCGAGAAAATCCTGGTTTAAGTTTTGGTCCACTCAAGAGCTATTTCTTGTTAGGAAAAATCCAAAGTGAGGGACAACCTGCAGGAAACTTTATTAATTATTTTTTTGATCATAATGAATATAATGTTACAAATAAATGAAATATTACACAAAATTTAGGATCCTCAGAGACTATACGTGAAGTATATAATTTCAAAGATAATTTATTTAAATTTTGATTTATAGGGTTTTTAGAAGGAAAAGGATTATTTATAATTACGAAGTCTGGAGATTTAGAGTTTAAAATAGTACATTCATCTAAAGATGCTCAAATTTTATTTTTTATTAAGAAAAAATTAGGATTTGGTGTTGTGAGAATTCAAGACAAAATAAAGAATAATCATTGTTATAAAATAAAAGATAAAAATGGATTATTAAAACTAATTTCAATTATAAATGGTAATCTCTTTTTAAATTCTAATAATGAACAATTTAAGTTATGATTAAGAGCGTTCAATAAAAAATATAAAACTAGCATTATTTATTCAGAAAATATTAGTAAACCTAATACATTAAATACTTGATTATGTGGATATACAGATGCTATAGGTCGTTTTATATTGACTATAAATAATAAACCTGAAGAAAACATTTCAGCTAACCTTAATTATATTTTAATTCAAAAAAATGATAATTATGATCAAATTAAATATTTAGCTGAAATATTGAAAGGTAAAATTCATTCTGAATTTGGTCTTTGTAATGTTACTGTTCATACAACTAAATTATCTATAATAATTAAATATTTTAATCTTTATCCTTTAAAAACTAAAAAATCTATATTATATTTAAATTGAAAAAAAAGTTATTTGTTAATAAAGAATAAAAAACATTTGACAAATAAAGAATTAAATCTTTTAATTAGATATAAAAGAAATTTAAATAGATTAGAGAGAATTATATAAAGATATAGTCCGATCAGTTGTGTAAATAACTGAGCATTTTTAATCTTTTATATTAAAAATCAACATTTTATTGCCTACTCCTGTTTCTGCGTTGATTCATGCTGCCACTATGGTATACAATCGTGAGGAAAATAATGTAAATATACATAAAAATAAATCAAATCTTAATCCTTGATATGTAACAGGATATACCGATGGTGATGGTTCTTTTTCTATTCGTCTTCGTAAAAGTAGTGATTCAAGGTTTGGTTATAAAATTATTCCTGTATTTTCAATAGGAGCAGAAAATAACCCATATAATGTGGAATTATTAGAAAGAGTTAAGAATTTCTTTGGCGGATTAGGTTGAATTAGTTCTGGTGGTAATATGAAATATTATGAAGTTACATCTTTAAATAGTTTAAAACTTATTAGAAAACATTTTGAAATGTATCCACTTGAAACTAGCAAACATACTAATTTTTTATTGTGATGTCGTGTATTAGATCTTCTTGAAAAAAAAACACACCATACTTTAGATGGTTTTATTGAGGTTCTTAACATAAAAGCTGCATTTCCAAAAGGATTATCAAAAGATGTTTTAATAAATTATCCTGAATTTATTTCTAATACAGATTTATTAAATACGAATTGGATAGCAGGATTTGTACAAGCTGATGATACATTTGGTTTAAATTATATTAAATCAAGTAGAAGTAAATTAGGTTATACTTGTCAACCTCAATTCCGTATTACACAACACGAGCGAGATTTAATATTAAAAAGAGTTATTGCTACTATGGGTTGCGGAAAATTGGTTAAACCTAGTGAAGGAAGAGATAGATATAATATATCAGTTGCAAATATTAAAGATATATCTTCATTGGTTATTCCTTTTTTTGAAAACCACTCTATTTATGGAGCTAAATTTTTGGATTTTCAAGATTTCTGTCAAGGGATCACAATTATAAAAAACAAAGAACATTTAACTCTACAGGGTTTGGACCGTTTAAAAGATTTAGCTTACAGAATGAATACCTACAGAAAATTTTAATGTATATTTTATTTTTTAATCCCGAAGTTTGCCGTGGATTGATGAGAATCAATCTATTATTATATTGCTATGTGCTGGAAATACCTTACATCAAGTTTATTCATATTTTAATGATATTAAATAAGATGAATAAGAAAATCTTGTGCTTTTTGTATTTTGCATACGTTATCAAAAAGGGGGTTAATCAGCAGGAAACTTTAACTAATTCTATCTGAGGTATGACGATGAGTGATAAAGGATCTTCAGAGACTATACGCAGTATAACTTATAATTTTAATAGCTATTTTAGTTTATTACCTTTACATAAAAAAAAAATGAACAAAAAATTTTTACATTGATTCATTGGTTTTTCAGAAGGAGCAGGATCTTTTATAATATTAAATAACAAAATTTATTTTGGTATAAAATTATGTTTATTAAATATACAAACTCTTTATTATATAAAAAAAGAATTAGGTTTTGGAAAAGTTATGTTTAAAATGGAAGGAAAAACAAAGATAGGAATTTTCTATATTTCAGGTAAAGATAATTTTGAAAGATTAATTGCAATATTCAATGGAAATCTTTCTACTAATTCTAAAAAAGAAAAATTTAAGAATTGATTATTCATTTTTAATCAACAGTATAAAATGGATATAAAATTTAAAAATAATATTGTTAAGCCTAGCCTATCAAACGGTTGGATGTGTGGCTTCACTGATGCATTGGGTTGTTTTTACGGGATAGTAAATAAATATAAAAAATTATCTAATAAAACTCCATATTTAACTTTTTCAATAGTAAATGATGAATTATATATAATAAAGGTTATACGAGATATATTTCTAAGAGCTCAAAAAGAAAACCTTGATAGTGTAAATATCAAGTATGATAAATTAAGGGGCGGTTGAGCATTTAATTGTTCTAATATCTCTAAACTTAAAGTAATTAGACGATATTTTTCTATTTATAAATTAAAAACAACAAGTAAGTCCCTTGCATTTAAAAATTGATGTAAAATTCATAATTTGGTATTAAACAAAGACCATTTAACAAAAGATGGTTTAAATAAAATAGATTTATTAACCAAAAAAATCAATAAGTTTTTAAGTTAAAGATATTTTCCGATCCATTACGAGAGTAATGGTGTGTTATTTCTTTTTTTTTTATTAGTATTTAGGAAATAACCAACATAAATGGACAGCTGGGGTTTACTTATTAATGCGTAGTTCACCATTAATTGAATATAGTAGCACTGCATTACTATTATGTTTATGAATAGGAGCTTTAACTACAGTATTTAGTTCTTTAATTGGTTTATTCCAACAAGATATTAAAAAAGTTATTGCCTATTCAACTATGAGTCAATTGGCTCGAGAATGTAAAATTCATTCTATTACATTCAGGAATCAAACTATTTACGAAAAAGTTATAATTTTATTTATTATGGCCAATTCGCAGATAACCAAAGTTCACGACTATTTATTATATAATCGTTATATTGTTAACATTTTTAATTCATTTTTCATTCAGTGATTGTACTATTGCATGGATGTTATAAACAAACATGTCATTATGTCAGTAAGGTGGAATGTTAATAATATTATATTAATAAATTATTTAATACATTATGTTATTTATTTTTATACATTGGAGGGTTTAATATATGACGCAATATCAAGTATTTCAACTTCATATACCTTAGGAAGTTTAGGGTTCTGTATGTTAGTTGGTCCTATGGTCGTAGGTTCTAAACAAAAAATATTTGAACCTAATCAGATAAATCCGTATTACATTACAGGCTTTACGGATGCTGAGGGGTGTTTTCTTATTAACTCTAAAATGAAAATTGGTTATTCTGTAGAATT
This sequence comes from Dactylella cylindrospora, assembly GCA_012184295.1. Classification (NCBI taxonomy): domain Eukaryota; kingdom Fungi; phylum Ascomycota; class Orbiliomycetes; order Orbiliales; family Orbiliaceae; genus Dactylella; species Dactylella cylindrospora. The sequence goes on from LDUD01000130.1 coordinate 53,145, forward strand.
AGTTTTTAAGATAGCTTTACATCCTAAGGATAAAGCATTAGTAGAAAACCTACGAAATTATTTTAATGTTGGTACAGTCACATATAGAGGATCCGATTGTATTCAATATTGAGTTGGTTCTTTGAAAGATCTGCAAGTTATTGTTCATCACTTTGACAATTATCCATTGATTTCGCAGAAATGGTCAGACTATCAGTTATTTAAACAAGTGATAGATTTAATGAATCGTAAAGAGCATTTAACTAAGGAAGGTTTACAAAAAATAGTATCAATTAAAGCTGTATTAAATAACGGTTTATCTAGCGAGTTAAAGATAGCTTTTCCTGATGCAGTTCCAGTTACGAGACCTCAGATAAATAATCAAATAATTTTAGATCCACATTGAATATCTGGGTTTGTTGATGGTGAAGGTTGTTTTTATATAGCCATTAACCCTTCATCTAATAAGGTAGGGTGAACAGTACAATTAAAATTTTTAGTTGGACAACATTCAAGGGATACATTATTATTAAAAAGTTTTGTAAATTATTTTGATTGTGGAAACTACTATTTTAAACATTCAGGTGGGGCGGTTGAATTTGTTGTTTCAAAGTTTAAAGATATACATGAAAAAATTATTCCATTTTTTGAAAAGTATCCACTTATTGGATCAAAATCTAAAGAATTTACAGATTTTAATAAAGCAGCGCAATTAATTAAAAATAAAGTTCATTTGGATTTGGAAGGGTTAGAAAAAATTAAACAAATCAAACTAACAATGAACAAAAGCAGAGAAGTAAAAATAGGATCTTCAACTACTATTATGTCAAAAGTAAATAAAAGATCTTATTCTACTGTACGTAATCTTAATTATCAGAAGGATAATCAAATAAATTTTCATGAGTGATTAGGGGGATTTATAGATGCTAATGGTCAATTTATTTTAACAAAAAAAGGTAAACCTAGTTTAAAATTAATTGCTAATGTAAAAGATAAATCTGCATTGTATAAAATAAAACATAAATACGGAGGATCTATAAAGTCTATATCCGGATTTAAATCATTAAAATATAAATTACAACATAAAAAAGGTTTAGTTAGTTTAATCGAGGATGTTAATGGGTCTATTAGAAACCCCGCAAGAATGTTTCAAATGAATAAAATCTGTCTAAAATATAAAATAAAATTTAAAGAACCTTTATTTTTAACTTATAATAATGGTTGATTTAGTGGTTTTATAGATGGAGATGGATCAATTCATATAAATGAAAAGTCAGGTCAATTAACTATTAGTGTCACTCAAAATAATAAATATTTACTAGACCCGTTACAAAATTTGTATGGTGGAAGAATTTCTATTCTTAGTACTAAAGAAGGGTTTCAATATACTATTTTTAGAAAAAAAGAAGTATTAAATTTAGTAAATAATTATTTTAAATTTTATCCTTTGAAATCATGCAAAGCAGCTAGACTTAATTTAATTAATACCTTTTATCTTTGTTGTGACTATAGATTTTTGAATGTTAATCGACTTGATAAATTTAATGAGTGGATAAACTTTAAAAATCAATGAGACAAATTATAAATAATACTTTATGGATTAAAATTACTCCGTTTTTATCGTTTGATGTATTAAATAATTATTAATTCAAAATTAGTAGGTATCACAGAGGCCATACGTTTGATATTAATTTTTGTTAAATTAAATATAATTAATTTAACATTTATCTTTAAATATTATATTTTTATTATTTTAAGGTTTGATCTTCCTACATCTGCTAATAACATAAATTATTTAGAATTAAATTTTGCGGTTGCACCAGAAAATATAGACTTTTACAAAAACATCGCCTCCGGCGAAGATTCTGATTCATCGCCTCCGGCGAAGATAATGAAGATGATATTGACACGGAGCAAGAAGATATTAAACCCTATAATAATATAAATAATGATTTATCCTTTAAACAGTGATTAGCTGGATTACTAGATGGTGATGGTTATTTTATATTAACTAAAAAGGGTTATAATAGTTGTGAAATCACTATGGATGCTAGAGATAAAAAAGCACTATATCTAATAAAACATAGATATGGTGGAAGAGTAAAACAAGTTTCAAATGCTAATGCCTTTAAATACAAATTAAGACATAAAGCTGGTTTAATTCTATTAATAAATGATGTAAATGGATTTATAAGAAATCCTACACGTTTATTACAAATGAATAAATTATGTGTTAAATTTAATATACAATTAAAATACCCTGAAAAATTATCTTTTAATGATGGGTGATTAAGTGGATTCATAGATAGTGATGGATCAATTTATTTTAATGAATCATCTGGGCAAGTATTTATAGGGATTTCTCAAAAAAATAGATTTTTATTAGAGCCATTGATAGATATTTATGGAGGTAGAGTTGATATTCTTAGTTCTAAAATTGAAGCATTTAAATATGTTGTATATAGAAAAGCAGAATTATTTAATTTAATCGATAATTATTTCAGTAAATATCCTTTAAGAACAGAAAAAATGAAAAGAGTAAATTTAATAAAAAAATTCTATTTAAAAAGAGTTAGTAAAAATAATAAAGATATAATAAAATTAAATGAATGGATTAAGTTTAAAGATAGATGAGATAAATTCCATGATTAATAAAGAAATGGTCCAAATTATGTCTTTAAAACTTTCATTTTTTGAATGTATTTTTAATGATAATAATTTGCAATTAGGAATGATGGTGATCGCGGTTGGATTATCTTCATATAACGTAGCTTTATTCCATTTAATTAATCATGCATTAATTACAGAATGCATGTAAAATTTAACTATATGCTGGAATATCTTATAGTAGTTTTACTTAAGGCAATCAGCAGGAAAGTTTAATTTATAACTCCTCAACGACCATACGTTAAAATATTAGGATTAATTTTGTGATATGGTCTAATCAATATCGAAATATATTGAAGATGAGATATGATTCGCGCGTAGCGCAATAGTATATTCATTTAATTTAGTAATTATATGTAAATATATAACTTAATATTAAATTATCATCTATATTGTCTGTAGTCTTACTTTTGGAGATATATTAATCAATTTTGATTATCGTATATTTATTTTTGACCATGATTTATTAAGTTCATTTGAAATAACACAAATAATTAATACTATTATCAGTATTAATAAGATTAATGACAAAGATAATTGTAATATCCATTCTTCTTTTCATACTATACTAAATGACAAATCTAGAGGGGGTATATTGTTAAGTAAAGTTATATATCATATTCATGATGAAAATAAATTAAACTTGCCCTTATTTTTAACATCAAAAGGTATAAAAGCTTCACATGATTTAATTAATATGATAAATCTTTTACCTGAAAATAACAATTCTGCTTTCAAAGGAGACAATTTATTATTTGAGTTTTTAAATAATAATTATAAAAAATCATTTAGATTTAACACCCATTTAAACTTAATTTATTTAAGTTTTTAAATAATAATAATAATTAAAATTTAATATCCATTTAGACATAATTCATAAGAAGAGGCAATTATGACAAAAACTATATTTATAGTAAAAATAATTTATAAAAAAAAAAATGAATATAAAAACAATACAAAATGGGGGTAGTCTTAATGGTTATTATGTTACAGGATTTTCTGATGGTGAAGCTTGTTTTTTTATCTCTTTTCAAAAAAATTTGAAATCTTCTCTAGGTTGGAGTTCTCGCGCAGTATTTCAAATAGGTGTACATGAAAGGGATAAAATAATATTGGAGCTAATTAAGCAGTATTTTGGTGTAGGAAAAATATTTAAACAAGATGAAAATGCGTTCCAGTATAGAGTAACCTCTGTTAAAGATTTAATTGATGTAATAATTCCTCATTTTTTGAATTACCCGTTAATAACCCAAAAGCTTATAGATTTTGAATTATTTAAACAGGCTGCATATTTATTAAAGGACAAAAAACATCTTACTCAAGAAGGTTTATTGGAATTAGTAAGTATAAAATCAGCTCTCAATCTAGGTTTATCTGACCGTTTAAAATTAGCTTTTCCTAATGTTAAACCAATAGCTAGACCTTCAGGTATTAATAAAAAAATTATGGATCCCAATTGGTTGGTAGGATTCATTGAAGCTGAGGGATGTTTTCCAATTTTAATTGGTAATTCTAAGACTAAAGTAGGAAAACACGTTCAATTAGTTTTTCAAGTTACACAACACGTACGAGATAAAGAGCTTCTTACTAGTTTAATAGATTTTTTCGGGTGCGGTAAATATAGATTAAGAAAAAATGGTTTATCTGGAGATTTTATTGTTGTTGCTTATTCTGATATAGCAGAAAAAATAATTCCATTCTTAAATAATTTTCAATTTTATGGTGTTAAATATAAAAAATATTTTAATTTTTGCAAGGCGGCAGAGTTAATTAAAAACAAAGCTCATTTAACTGCAGAAGGTTTAGAGTTAATTAATAATATAAAAAAGGATAATAATGAATAAAGGAGTTATTTTATAATGCTATAGGAATTAATTATTATTAGTTTAAATTGGTGTATCATTATTATGGATTAAAGGTACAGGGAAATTGTAGTAGTTATACAGGATATAAGATATTTATTCTTTATAATGAGGAGGGAGGAGGGCAATACCATATTTTTATGATTTTAAATAAATTTAAATAACTTAATTTTAATAAATAAACTTTAATATTTTAATTGTTATAATTTTAAAATTATTTTTTCAAATGAATTAAATTTAAAAACAATTAAACCTATTAATTTGTATGGTCTACCTCTTGAATACCAAAAAGTAGTAGATGGAGATTGTTCAGGTATTTACTGTTTTATTCACAAAAAAACAAATAAATACGGGATAGGTTCTGCTTTATCTTGTCGAAATCGCCTTAATGATCATATTAATAGTTTAAATGGTCATCGTTTAAGATCTCATATACATAATTGAATATTGACTAATGGAGGTGTTTCATCTGTTAAATGAGCGCCTATTATAACATATGATAATATAGTTCAAGAATGATATAATATTAATTTTGCGTTATCTTTAAATAAAGGTGGTACTAAGATATTACAAGGGTTTGGACTATACATTAGTCGTATATTAGAACAATGTATGTACAGTTATTACAAACCATCTTTAAATATTAACAACGAACAATTAAAAGATATTATATTTTTTAATTTTGCTTTTGAAGCTAATGAAATGTCATTAAGTTTAGATCAAACTCATGTATATCAAGCTTGAGCTGATAAAGAAACTACTATATTATTAGCTGAATCTGATTCTTATAATTCTTTAGCAGATCAATTGAACTTATCTGTAGGTACAGTTAGTAATGTTATAAAAAAAATAATATACAATAAATAATTAAAAAAATTATATATTGATGTTTTAAAAAATAAATATATACGAATAAAGTAATAATAAGGGTAATAATATGTTAAATTTTAGGGAAAAAATAAAAAAAATGTTTCATGTAAGTAAAATAAAAAATACTGGTTTTTCAATTAGGTTTATAGGCACGGAAGTGTATATAGTTGGACTCACTTTTGCTCGGTCTACTGGATTGTTCACATTAATGATGGCATTATTATTTTCATTGTATATTTTATTAAATTTTTTAAATATAAATTTTTATTTATCTGACTATTGTTATTCTATAACATTAAATTTAGATGATTCTGTTTTACTTTTGGATTTTCCTTCGAGTTCTAAAACTGAAGACAGGTTTACCTTGGGAAAAGAGGAAAAATATTATTCTAATGTTGATATAAATAAATTGATAATCTTAAAAGAAAATCAAGGTAAATCTGGTATTTATCAATGAATTAATGTATTGAACGGTAAAAGTTATGTGGGTTCTTCTTCAAATTTAACTATAAGGTTTAAGCAGTATTTTAATATAAATTATTTACTTAAAAATAATCGAATGAGTATCTGCAATGCTATAATTAAACATGGTTATTCAAATTTTGCTTTAAAAATTTTAGAATACTGCGATAAATCTAATTTAATTAAAAGAGAACAATATTATTTTGATATTATAGAACCGGAGTACAATATTTTAAGAATAGCAGCCTCAACGTTAGGTTTTAAACACTCTAAGGAAACACTCGAAAAAATGGCAACAGCTAAATTGGGAAAAAAACATTCAAAAGAAATACTTGCCAAAATGTCTGCAGCTCAAAAAGCAGTTGACCGTTCGGGGAAAAATCATCCAATGTACGGTAAAACCCATACAAAAGAAACATTAGCTAAAATAGCTGCAACTTTGCGAGGTAGAGCAAAACCTAAAGGGTCCGGATGTCCTCCACAAAGAATTGAAGTTTTTAATGTTTTAACAAATGAAAGAATAGAATATGATTCTATTAAAGCAGCTGCTTTAGCTATAAACATAAAACCTTCTATAATTTCAAAGTATTTTATTAACAATCAAAAAAGTCCGTATAAAAAATTATATTTATTCAAAAAATTATAAAATTCGCACGCAGGGTTCATTAATAGCATTATATATGCCTTAATCTTAAAATTTTTTTTCTTATACTAGAAGGCATATATTGGGTATTTAATAATAATTTTCTGTTATACAAAGGTGTTAGTGTAACTTATGAGGATAAAAATTCTGTTATATATTTAAAAGAAAAAGGTGTATCCTTTAGAACTGAACAGTTAAATTCTCAATTAAAACCTAAAGATAAATATCCTTTTATTGAATTAAAAGATAAATCATTATATGATCTTATTCCAGGAAAAATATATGTTATAAATGTGGATACAATGGAAATTGTTAATGCTTATAAAAATCAACGTGATCTATGAAATAATTTAAATCCAAATTCTGTTGAACTAGAAAAATTATCTCTAGGACAACAACGTAGTTTTCTTGATAATAGAATAGGTAGATATTTTAATGTGGTTAAGCCAGGTGATATTAAGACTGAATTAGGTAATTTTTATTTTTGTAAACATCCTGATTATTTACCAGGTTTAGCAGTAAAAGCTTCAGGATTATTTGCTGTTAACACATTGACTGGTTTAGCAAAATATTTTTCTAATAATTCTCAAGCTGGTAACCGTGGTACAGTAAGACGTAATAGAAACAACAATACTATTACTAAGGATGGAATTAAATACATAAATGAAGACATATTTATTGCACACTTTCCCGGTGCTGTTGCTAAAGAAGGGTCTACATTTCAACTTAATAAAGATCAGCTTACTAACTTACCTAATAACCCTAAAATTTAATGTAAAAACTTTTACATTAAATGTCTACAAAGCCTTACTTTTCCTTGGTGCTGGTAGTGTTATACATGCTGTGGCTGACAATCAAGACTTTAGAAAATACGGTGGATTGCGAGCTTTTTTACCATTAACTTATTCAGTAATGTTAATAGCTTCTCTAAGTTTAGTAGCATTTCCTTTTTTAACTGGTTTCTACTCTAAGGATTTTATACTTGAATCTGCATATGGACAATTTTATTTTTCAAGTACTGTTGTTTATTTTATTGCAAGTATTGGAGCTATTTTTACTACAGCTTACTCTGTAAAAGTTTTATACCTAACTTTCTTATCTAATCCTCACGGGCCTATAATGTCTTATAGAAATGCACACGAGGGTGATTTATTCTTAAGTCTTCCATTAATTATATTAGCTATATTCTCTATTTTCTTTGGTTACGTAGCTAAAGATATTTATGTAGGATTAGGGTCTAGTTTTTTCATAGATAATAGTATATTTATTCATCCTTCTCACGAAATTGCAATAGAGAGTGAAATGGCTGTTCCTACATTTATAAAATTATTACCTTTTGTTTGTACAATTATGTTTGCTATCTTAGCTGTAATTATTTCTGAGTTTTCACCTTGACTATTAATGAATTTTAAATATTCTAGATTTGGTTATAATACATTTATATTCTTTAATCAACGTTTCTTTATAGAACTTTTTTATAATAAATATATTATTAATCAGGTTCTAAGATTTGGGGGTCAATCTACTAAATTTTTAGATAGAGGTTCTTTAGAGTTAATAGGTCCTTATGGTTTAGAAAAAGGTTTACTTTATGTAGGTAAAATTATTAGTAGTCTAGATACAGGTGTAATAACAAGTTATGCTTTATATATTTTAATAGGTTTAACATTTTATATTTCATTGCCAGTTATAGTTAGCTTTGATTCCAGCTTAGTTATTGTTATACTTTTTGCTCTGTTATTTGTCGATTATACTAAAAAATAATAATAATTTAGATTATAAAATAAACACCTAAATAATAAAAACTTATTTAATTAAATTCAAAAAAACATTATTCAACTCGCTCATGGAGGAAATAAAAATTTTAAAAGTTATAGTACAATTAGTCATTATAAATCAATTTTATTAACCTCTGATTCTAATATTGATTAATTTATAGTATAGCTTCGTGGTTTAGTCGATGGTGAAAATTGTTTTATGCCGCATAGAAAACCTAATGGTTTCCTTTATTTATACTTTAGATCGAGGGCGCCGTAGGCGCCCTATGATTGATCTCCATGTTGATATGCATCTATGCTAAATTTTATACAACAAAAATTAAACATAGGCAAAATTTATGTATATACTAATCATGCTGTATTTAGAGTTAGTTCTTTAGAAATAGCTGTTATTATTTCTATTTTCAGTTGCTCCTTAACAAATTTAAAACCGTCGCATGCGTAGCGCGCAATGGTTAATTATCTATTAAGTAGCAAGCTATCTGTGTAATCTTCAAGTAAATATAAACAAGAATAATACACAAAATGTAAAGTATTAAATAATTAACGTTATGCGCACGTTTACGCGCGCAACTTTGTATTGTTTAGGGGGGGAAGGCTACAGTGGCTCTTGACGATGCTAAATATTAATAAGATTATAATATTTATTATTACAGATTATTTTGTTCTAATTATTAAGATTATTATGATTTATATTTTATCTTTTTTGTAATTATTTTGAACTGTATTGTAAAAATTTCCTTTATATTCAGTTTATAATAAGTGATTTGGTGAAAGAAATAATTAATGAATCTATTATTTTTAAAGCCGATCGTTAAAAGAAGATTATTTATCCCAAACTATAATTTTAATAACGTATATTATGAATATATTTAAATTTTATTATTGCAAATACTTACAATTTAGATCGATGGGTGACTTAGCCGATGATTGTTGCGCGCTATGCGCGCGACAATATAGATTATATAATTATATAGTTATTATTTATACCGATTTAGGGGAATATAATAAAATTGATAATATAATAGAAGATTTAAATGGATAATTAAAATATTTTTGTATTTTAATAATAAACGATAACAATTTTATTGTGCTCGTCATTTCGTCTTATATAAAATATATAATTTATTAAATTATAGGTTATTAAATTATTAAGATTACTATTATGACTTATACTTATTTATTTATACCTTTTTTTTAAGAGTTAATGTATAATATATTAATGATAATTAATATAATAAATTTTTTTCCTTTATCTATTATTTCTCTGAATAATTTGATTTTCTCTTCTATTGATTTTAATAATAAATTATATGCTGTTTACTCAGAAATTTATTCTAATGGTTATTTAATTTTTTGATTAAGTATAATTAGTGTAATTAGTATAATATCAGGTATTTTTGTTATAATCGCTAGAAATCCGATTATTGCAGTATTATTTTTAATACTCTTGTTTTTAGTAATATCCGGTTATTTATTATTAATTGGTATGTCTTTTATAGGATTATCTTATATATTAGTATATATTTCGGCTGTTTCTATATTATTTCTTTTTACTTTAATGCTAATTAATATTAGAATTTCTGAATTACATACTGATAATTTCAACAGTATGATTTTAGGCCTAATTGTTTCAGCTATTTTTTATTCTTCTATCACTCTTACTTTAAATTTTTTTACTACAAAAGATTCTTCTTGATATAAGGCTGTTTTACATACTAGTTGAGATAAATGAGATGGTAATATAGGAGCATTAATTGATATTACGGCTATAGGTAATATACTATATACTAGCCATGCTATGTGGCTATTAACTACTTCAATTATACTTTTACTTGCCATGATCGGAACAATAGTTATAACATTGAATAATAAGGTAATCCATTTAGCACCTTTACATATGAAAAATTCTACCGGATTAAGAGAGAATAATAATAAATAATAATGCTAAAAATAGAGCCTTGATTTGTTACTGGGTTTTGCGACGGTGAATTATCGTTTATTATTTCTAGGCGTAAAAATTATAAATTTAAAGCTGGTTGGTCTGTATAATTAATATTTCAATTAGCTTTAATGTAAATAATTTAGAGCTCTTAACTTCAATTGAAAATTTTTTTGGTGTAGGCCATATTTCAACTCAAGAAAAAAATGCTTTTCAATTTAAAGTTAATTCAATAAAGACTTAAAAATTATTATTAATTATTTTGATAAATATCCTTTATTATCTCAAAATTTTGGTGATTATAAACTATTTAAGCAAGCATTAAATTTAATTTTTTTTAAAGAACATTTAACTATTGAAGGATTACGTAAAATTGTGGCAATTAAAGCATCTATGAATACAGGTTTATCTGATGAACTAAAACAGCCTTTTCTGATATTAAGTCGGTCGAAAACCTGAGTGTAAAACGGATAATATACTCATTCCTGATCCTCAGTGATTAGCTGGATTTTCTAGCGGTAAGGATTGTGCATTAGTTAAAATAAAATCCAAGAGCTTTCAGCGTTAGGGTTATTCAGTTGAATTAATATTTCAAATTAATCAACACATTAAAGATAAACAATTATGAAATTTAGTTAAATATTTAAATTATGGTGCAGTTTATAAACATTATGAAAATGCAGTAGTATTTAGAGTAACAAAATTATCGAATATTACTCAAAATATTATACCATTCTTTTTAAAATATCCAAAAAAGGGAGGGGGGGGGGGGG
>LDUD01000098.1:0-17366 GCA_012184295.1 Dactylella cylindrospora
TAAAAAATATTAATTAAAGTAAAATTAGTTTTTTTAAAAAATTACTTCTTAGGGAGTAGGTGTAACAGTTATAATCTCTTAATTTTTAGTCAGGTATATAGGTTTATCCTAAGGTCTCATATGGCATAATTGCCCTAGCCATATCCCGTTTGTCTCCCTCTAAATATAACTGAAAGGATGCTGAGCCCAAGGCGAATAAAATCTTGCGATAGATCGAATTTTTGTCCAAATCTCCCTTGGACTCATACACATTGATAAGTCGCTCAAAGGCGGGCACACTGTATCGCACCATACCTCTCTCCGTCATAACTTCAGTGACTAGGTCAATTACCCCTTTCGATCCATACAATGTATAGAAAACATCTAGAAACTGATTAATAGCTTTATGAAGTATCCGGAGCGCCTGCGGATAGTCATTTTCGCCACGATATGCCCGGGCCATAGACCACATGATAAGTACTCCCTGATTTGCGTAGCGTTCGGGTGTTTTACCCTCCTCAATAAGAAACGCGCCAGGTTCAAAGGCAAATATATTCTCGCCGCGAATCACATTCTTGTTGTTTCCAGCGTGCACGAGAATATCCATCACGTCCGCTAGAAAGTTAAAATGCCAAAAATCCATGGGGTTAGGTCTTTCCAGTCGTTTCAGATGATACATGATGTATCTGCTGAAAGCTTGCACTTCCTTGGTGCGTTGTAGCCCATGAAAGGTTATAACGCAGATGGTAGCGGCACGGATGGCTATAGGACTTCCCTCACCAAACAACTGCTTTGCCCCCGCGAAGCATTCCACGATGATATCGGGTTCGCGTTCCAGCAAATTTCCGTGGGTTGCATTAATGTACCCGAATCGACAGCAAACTCCAACAAGCTGGGGAGAAGCTCCAAATTGAGAAAGCAAGGCAGCAACCTCCCAAAGAGTCTCAAAAAAGTATCGATACTCGCAAAAGTCGATCCCATACGCTTGAACATAGTCGAAAAATTGCAGCATTGCAAATATTGTGAGATAGTTGGTAATTCCATATCGAGCGATCAGATGTGGAATGTGGATTGACAACGATCTGAATACGCCTCTATTGTAGTCGGAATAGACTATGCTTCCACGAGAATCCTCAAATGTTGCCTCGTCTGATCCTACAGCATACCAGAGTGGAACAATTAATCGATGGTAATCCTCCAGAAATTTCTTTTGTAGCGAGCAAAGGCGCGGGTTGATGATGGTGCAGGCGGCATTCCAGGTATCGTATTTGATGTATGCAGCCGCTTGATATGACATATTCCAGTATTCATTGTGGCAGGAGTACTGATACTCACGATTTTTTTGCATTTCGTGAATATATATTCTTTCGCAATCCTGATATGAGCGGTTCGAATCTGAACGTATTTTCTCGACGGCTCCAACAATTTTCCCCGCGTGTTCTAGAAGTTTTTGTTTCTGTTCCTCCAATTCCTGCCTGAAGGGTAACGATATCATCTCGCAAAATCTACTAACATCTGCCTCCTTGGACAAAATCAGCGGTGCTTTAGTGTTTTCTAGTGTTAGAGATCGAGCCAGATCACTGCAGATCTGCTCCAAAATTTCTGGGATATCGCTGGCATCTCCTCCAGATTCAAGGATAGTCTCTTCCTCGGTTTCCCAGTTTTCGTCGTCGGATTGCTCGAGATTAATAAGAAGTGGACTCAGTTCAATTACGTCATCCTCTCCCGCGTCTTTGGTTTTTGAGCCAGAAAGCAAGGTTATAGTAGTAGTCTGGTTTTCAGTGCCCAAACCCAGATCAATAAGCGGTAAATTTTCGAAATTGGGCGTAATCCTTATAGTTCTCACCAAGGCATTCTAGAAGAGGCAAACCGTTGGTCAATGCATAATTTCACATCACGGTGGCGCCTGTTTACAAACCGCCTCATTAGGTTCATGCATCTCGTGAGTGTTGGGAGACACAGGCTTCTCAGCAGGTGTTGCTGCGTTCGAAGAGGGAAGATGAGTGACAATAGAAATAGTTGAGCCATCTTGCACTTGGCCTACGGGCGAAAACACCAAATTCCCAGGGCTCGATTCTAGATCTATTATTCTGTTAGCTTTGAAGTCGATATTAATGTCTCATCACTAAGCTTACTCTCGAATTCCCGCCCGTTGCTTTGTCGGATACTCTCGAGTTGGGACGATTTAATAACAGAGCGAGTATCCCCGAAGCGCCAAGTTCTGACGGTCTTTCCTTCCCTCTGTAGTCTGCTTTCAGTATCAAATATATATTTTCGGTGTTTTTGACGAAGATTCCTATCCGCCACGCCCCACTTTTTGAGAAGTCGCTGAAGTTGGTATCGTCTGTGCTCGGTGGCAAGTGCGACCCAAAAGTCTTAATTAGCCCCGTATTCGAAAGTGCAACTTAGCAAATGATAGGACCAGTTTACTCTATGGATATGCCTTGGGCGTGGAGGCTCGCTAGAATGGCCTTTTGCGACCGCTTTTTAGCAACCTCCGATATGACAAAGTCTTTGATATGATCCCAACTCTCCTTGCGATTCCACTGTCGCTTCACTACAGCATTTCCTTTGTATTCTTTGACCTCGAAATTTGGCGGCAACCTTAGGGCTGACATGATTGAGCGTTTAAACCCAGAATCAGGAAGAGCTATCAGCAGTTATTTTAATCGTAAATATAAATTAAAACATATTTGTGCTGAGGGAGCTGGTTGACATTCCCAAAGAACTAAGAATATAATATAATAGACTTAAATTTTGGGAGCCGCGACGAGATCTTTAGGCAAGAATCACCGAAACGCTATAGCCTCGCCTTGCGTGAGGAAAGGTCAGCCTCGACGCGAAGGATTGGCCGTAAAGCAATAACGTTAAGTCACTTTACTGGAAAGAGAAATGTCGTCGTTCTAACCAATGGCAAACCTTTATACCTTAAGCCTCAACTCAATCTGACCGCCTCACAAAATTACACGGTGGAGCGCTGGAGCCGGAGCCCGCATCAAAGCGATACATGTTCATCAGCACTAGTCCATACCACACACTCAAAACCGTACACACAGAAAATTACATATACGCGATAAAAGGTCAGTAAGAATATGCATGTATTAGAAGGTAAGGAGGAGAGGAAGTAGGCCCGGAAGAACCCGTCCATTAGAAAGTCCCCTCATTTATGCTTCGAAATCTAGATCTAGCATTTGATACCTTGAATGCTTTTAGAATCTCTTTCTACGAGGTATGAACGTTATATGAATATATAAGTACAATAAGTAAGAGAACTTGTGCAATTTCCCTTATATATGTAAATATATATATATTTGGATATTCATGGGTCCGTAGCTGTAGGTTTGGTAAGAGAGCCACATAAAGATTAGATTTTTTTGGGAAATCAAAATACTGGATAACATCAATTCTAAGACTGATACCATTGATCCTAATCTCTTCTCTAGTCGAGCTGCCTCATCTCTAACCATCTTGTACCTGACTGAAACATCGGGGGTCGTTTGTATGGTAGACCAAGTGTGTTTTTCTCGCCCCAATAAACTGTAACTAAAATGTGTTGTTTCTGTGTAGAGGTTTCTAGATCTAGATAGCTAGCTAGCGCTAGACTGCTCTACAGCTCTGATCCACTATAAGAAAGACTAGACATTAAAGTAGGAAAAGCTGTTGAAGAAAATATGGAGCAATTACAGTTCAATTCAACTCTATATTTAACTTTAGTTGTGTTTTGCCCGACTGAAAGGAGGGTTATTCGTTTTAACCTCAACCAGATCCCGTCCGCACGAAACGAACGAACGCCGTCAGCAGGATTTCTTGTTGGTGGGAGGTCTTTCAAAAAAGTATTATTTTTTCTAAAAGGTTCTAGACTTCTTAATTGAATATAAATATAAATAAATACTTAAATAAACAAACAAACAAATAAATAAATAAATAAGAGCTCAATAGCAAGCTATTGAATTCAACTCAATTCAATTCAATGTATGTTCCACCAAACTTTAAAGGAGAGGCTTCTAAAAAAGAGCTCAACTGAGAAGCAAGATGGTGCACAATTATATTGCTATAAAACACTTACTAAAGTAGTAATAGCTGAGATCTCTAAACCTCTATAACTATCTAAACTCAGAATTCAGGCTTTCAATCAGGATTTTAGTGCTGCGCAAGCAGCCTCCTAGTACTACTATGATGTAGCCTTCTAGTTAGATGGTTGGTAGTTATTGCACATATTGTGGCCGGTAATCTACAGTGATACACTTTACAACATTGTGTTGAGCTGCCTTCAACTGAATTGTCAAATCTCGAATCTGGATCAAGGCTAAAATGAAATCCTGATACCAAGACTGCCTTGAAAGCTTAAGTAGCTCAAGATGGGAAAGAGTACATGGCGAGACTAGACTGAGTTAGGAGCTTAGCTCAAGATAATACATGGTTCTTGATAATTTGAATACCCGAAAAAACCAAAAAAAAAAAAAAAAAAAAAAAAAAAAAAAAAAAAAAAAAAAAAAAAAAAAAAAAAAAAAAAAAAAAAAAAAAAAAAAAAAAAAAAAAAAAAAAAAAAAAAAAAAAAAAAAAAAAAAAAAAAAAAAAAAAAAAAAAAAAAAAAAAAAAAAAAAAAAAAAAAAAAAAAAAAAAAAAAAAAAAAAAAAAAAAAAAAAAAAAAAAAAAAAAAAAAAAAAAAAAAAAAAAAAAAAAAAAAAAAAAAAAAAAAAAAAAAAAAAAAAAAAAAAAAAAAAAAAAAAAAAAAAAAAAAAAAAAAAAAAAAAAAAAAAAAAAAAAAAAAAAAAAAAAAAAAAAAAAAAAAAAAAAAAAAAAAAAAAAAAAAAAAAAAAAAAAAAAAAAAAAAAAAAAAAAAAAAAAAAAAAAAAAAAAAAAAAAAAAAAAAAAAAAAAAAAAAAAAAAAAAAAAAAAAAAAAAAAAAAAAAAAAAAAAAAAAAAAAAAAAAAAAAAAAAAAAAAAAAAAAAAAAAAAAAAAAAAAAAAAAAAAAAAAAAAAAAAAAAAAAAAAAAAAAAAAAAAAAAAAAAAAAAAAAAAAAAAAAAAAAAAAAAAAAAAAAAAAAAAAAAAAAAAAAAAAAAAAAAAAAAAAAAAAAAAAAAAAAAAAAAAAAAAAAAAAAAAAAAAAAAAAAAAAAAAAAAAAAAAAAAAAAAAAAAAAAAAAAAAAAAAAAAAAAAAAAAAAAAAAAAAAAAAAAAAAAAAAAAAAAAAAAAAAAAAAAAAAAAAAAAAAAAAAAAAAAAAAAAAAAAAAAAAAAAAAAAAAAAAAAAAAAAAAAAAAAAAAAAATTTATGAGCATATGAGAACCCCTATTTGTTTCTCAGCATTTTTGATATATTTTCATCTGATAGCTTAACCGCAGGTGCCAATGTAAGGATGCCCTCTCACAACTCCATGATTTGGTGTATATACATGTGCATGTTAGGTGGTTTGACTTCCGCATGGGTGTGAACCATGTTCGCTGCTGGACCATTCTTTTTACTTTCCCTCCTTGGCCTGGAGGAGGTGGGGTGGGTTACCACATTGCATTGGCCAATGCATTGTACTGGGGGATCACGGACTTAATCAGTAACGACTAGCCGACCAGTCAGTGACAGGACTTGTAAACCCTGTGAGGGCTACATGATATATATATATATCCATGATTGATATCGATTCCCTCTCCCTCTCCCTCCAAGGTTTGCAGGTCTCATGGAAGAGACGAGGTCCGGGTTTTACGCCGAGATGGGCAGATAGTTTGATGTTCTCGAAGGGATGCCTAAGATAAACCTGTCGCGCTCCTTCTTATTCAGGGAGGTGACCACTGTAACCAATTCGGAAGCGAAAGGCTGCCTCACAAAAGTACAACGTACAACACGGCACACCATTTGCAATCGGAATGTAGGAATGCATGCATGGTTATGGAATGTGATTGCAGTACGATATCGTTACGCAAATCAATTTATACTTCAACCAGTGCAGTGGAGCGGACGTATAAACCCGGTTAATCCGCCAGGAATCATCGTGCAATTCTATTGTCTCCAAATATTCCCTTCAGCTCCTACGCCAGCCATCAAAATGAAGTATTCTCTTGTAGCATCTTTGATTCTTCAGAGTTCTATCGCTCTTGCACGAACTCTGGTACCCGTCCACATAGTCGCCCCATCTGTCGATCATTTCCGAGATATCGTTCGCAACGATACCTTCGATTTTGGCTGTCGACCGGTAGCCCATCCAACAACCGATGGACACTACAAGCTCCACGCCTTGTTGACCGAAGATCAAATTGATCATTTGCAGAACGAGTACAGGTCAGTCGAAGGCCTCACCATCCGTAGGGACCCAGTTAAGAGGGCCATCTTAGCATCTGCACCTATTGGAACCGGCGATCGCTTCAAGAATGGAACCGTCACACCTGTTGGTCTTGGAACTCAACCTAGTGGTAGCAAAATTGCCACCATTATGAACGTCAATGAAATTCCTTCGGCCGTCCAAGCGCTCGCCAAGGCATATGGTGTGGTCAAGTTTGATCTTCCTTACAAGACGTTCAAAGGCGCCACCCAATTTGCTGCTTACGTTGGCGCTGGCTGTGATAAGTCCAAGTACCATCTTTACTTCAGCGCTGGTGTTCACGCTCGTGAACGTGGCGGCCCCGATCAGCTCATCTACTGGATTTCTGATTTGCTGGCTGCTCAGAAGTCTGGAAGTGGTCTCACGTATGGAAAGAAGAGCTACACAAATGCGCAGGTAAATGCCGTTCTCAACGCTGGCATTGTCTTCTTCCCTCTGGTAAACCCAGATGGTGTCGCCTATGACCAGTCATCTGGCTCCCTTTGGCGAAAGAACAGAAACACCAAGTCTGGCTCCAGCGGCTCGTCAGTAGGCGTTGATATCAATCGGAACTTTGACTTCCTCTGGGACTATAAAAAGTATTTTGACCCCTCCGAGTCCCCTGCTTCCACTTCTCCAAGCTCTGAGATTTTCCGTGGAACTTCGGCCGCCTCTGAGTCGGAAACTAAGAACCACATTTCCCTGTACGACACCTTCCCCAAGATCCGCTGGTTCCTTGACATCCACTCCGCTGCTGGCGACATGCTCTACAGTTGGGGCGATGACGACGACCAAACTACAAATACCGCTATGAACTTCCTCAATTCGAAGTACGATGGCAAGCGCGGTGCAACCGGTGATACTGTTTACAAAGAGTACATCCCGGCGACAGACTTGAATAATATCAGGACCGTTTCTGGGAATACGGTTGCCGCCATGAAGGCCGTCGGCGGTCGCTCCTATGTTTCTCAACAGTCTGTCGGTCTATATCCCACCTCTGGCGCTAGTGACGACTATGCATTTAGCAGGTTTTGGGCTGTCCCTGGTGCCAACAAGGTTTATGGATTTACCATGGAGTTTGGATACTCGACAAATTTTTATCCTACTCTAAATGAGTTTAACCAAAATATCCTTGATACCAATGCTGGTTTTATGGATTTTGCTCTTACTGCCATCAATGTTGGACTTGAGTAGTTTCAAGATGCGGGTGAGAGTTCCAGCTATCTTTTCGAAAATTTTTGGTAGCCAGAGGCTCCTCGGTACCTTGCTCTAGATTAGTTCGACACGCTTTCGAGCTTGGCTAGCGGTCTGTATTTTATTTGCCCTTTCCATAGCGGACTCCCACATTTGTTCTTTGATACCCATTATTGATTTACCATCCTTGCTTTGAAAGCTTTCTGGGCGTGTGGTACCATGGCGTTGGTGTCAGTTTGATGATACCCCGTGCTAGTTTCCAACCCTTGGTCTGCAATTCTATTTGTATTATAAATTGTACATATTAAACTATTCAAGTATATATCCGTATATCCCACAGCGAAGAATATAAAGGACAGTTTAGATATTATGGACTAATTCTGCTAGTAATACGTAATGGCTCGGGAACGTTAATATATTGGAATCTAAATCACCCACCATCTTCGTTACTACTATTTCGCATGTTTCGGGGCTCGCGTTTGATATTCTATCAAATTAGGGATCATGATCATCAGGTACTTATATTCTACAGTACACGAGAGATGTAGTTGATAATCCAACGGACAAGTTAACGTCGAATTTTGATAGTATGTGTCCTTGTGTATCCCATAGCAGGGGCACGGGGCTACTCAGCACCGATTTTCCTCTCTGTTACCATTGCCTCTCGCTTCCTTTCTATTTCTCCAATTTGAGCCAACTACTGACTCGCACTTTCGTAAGCCTTGTATATAAGATTCTCACACATACCAACACTTATATTATTTGACTGTTAAATGGATATCTTGCGAACTCACTATTTAGTAAATGAGACTTCATATTGGATTTGAGAACACTTAGAGAGATTCTAAGGATTATATCTAAAAGGTGACCCAAGGCGTTAGTCTGCCCCTAGTCGGTACCTTGGAATCCGCCCCTAGAAACCTTTTTTGCCCTTTGATTCTTCCGGTTATGCGAACCTCTCGTGGTTTTATATCTATAGTCTTGTCCTCTCGAGGGCTGTGTGCTCTTTTTGCGGGGTGAACCTCGTTGACCCCTAACCGTTGTTGATTCCCCGCCAGGATTAACTGGTTCTTCCCCTGCAGGTTCGCTATCCGGTTTACGATATGCTGTGCGAAGCAGGGTTGCCTGCTCCTGAACCCCAGCATCACGAGAAAACTTTATCTCCAACTGGCGAAGTCTTTTGCCCCCATCGCGGTCAAGCATAATTTTCCAACCTTCAAGTGCTTCGTCACTTAGCCCGGTGATCTCTCGTAGCTTCTGCCTAGCAGCGCTCCGTCTTGTAGCAGAGTCGCGAGCAAAGACTGATGGATTTTCGATCAAAGTTTTGTAAAGTCTTTCGTCCTCCGGGCCATCTGAAGTTTGAAGTGCAAGGCCTTCTCCATCCACGGCAACTGCATCAACAACTCCACCAACATCATCCATATCGTAGGTATCATCGCGCTCATCATCGTCTGAATCGAAACTTTGCAGAGCTGCGAGGATCATGGCTTTCGATGGAGCATTCGCCTTATCTGACAACATTGTATCGGCTGAAGCCTCTAAGTTCCTTTTGCCCCAGTAAAGGCGATCCGCCGGGACACTAAGATTGTAGAGTTCATCGTAGTCTGGTGGATTCTCGATACGCTTTTCTAGTCTTTAATTGTGCGCCCAAGGAGTTAGCTTTAGGGGTTATTAGAAGGTGGCATATCTCTTCTAGGCGACTCACGGATTTTCTAGTTGTTCCATCATGACGGAATCGCCAGGTCCAATACCATCTATTAAAGCCATTGTTGCCAGTTCAATATTGTGGTTGTTTATTTCGAAGACTTTGGATAAGATCTTCAACTCCACGTGAGGGAATAACTCTTTCAGCTTATCAACACCATCTCCAACCCCCTTGGCTACATTCAGCTTTCTATCCCTGTTTTTGTGGGCATCACGCTTGGATACCACACGGGGAAGCGCGCTCATTTTTTTCGAACTGGGCGCTCTTTTCTCAAAATTTCGGAGTTTTTGAACGACGGTCGCCCAACGATTCTCGTATCCATGAGGGCTAAGGCGGGAAAGTTTACTAAGGAGGGGAGTCTGTGAGACAATGGCAGATATGAATGCGGATTTTGCATGCCCTGGTTGTCTCTCAGTTCGCCCCTCGATTTCCGCCTCTGTTATGAGATTTAAAAGGAAATCGATTGTGCTAGAGTAGCCCTTTCTCCCTGGGAGCATTCCGGACACTATAGAAATAAATGCTAATCGCCGGATTTCTTCTAAAACTTGTCCTGCGACGGCAATCGCTTCTCTTTGTTGCGAGACCAAGATGTGGTATGTCTCAAGAAGTGTCTCGAAGAGTACCTCGTTTGAGAGGATATCGGACGAGACTTGTGGAAGAGCCATGATGAAATAGCTTAGCTCTTGGAGCATAGCGACGTCCAAGATGCTCGGAGGGGCGTTCGCGTTGCCAATGTCGCTCATGATTCGAGCCATGTAACTCATGTGCTCTTTGAACGCTTCTCGGACCCATACCTCTGAACTAGTCCAGAGGGCGCTTAATAGTGATTTCGCCTTGGATGAAAAATAAAGACCAGCGAGTTTAACCAGCGCACGCGGTGTTAGTATCAAATTCCCACTGTCGAGTTTTGCAGAGCGCTTGAGGAGATGAAACACAGCATTTCGGATGTAATTGGCTTTAGGCTCTTCTGATGAATACAACCAGTCGTTTGTGGTTGTGATGTCGTCATTTAGAATATATGATTGAATGAATATCGAAATAGATTGATTCGAGTTGATTTCGGCTAGGAATTCCTCATCCGTGGAATGACTGAGAGACCGAAGACCAGCTACCCAAGTAGATAGACCCTTTCGTGATATGGCAGTTGGTATTGCTTGGCGTGAGCCATACGGGATAACTTTGGCGAAGTAAGGCCTAATCGAAGCCATACTTGCTAGTTCGAGGCTGACAGTTTCCAACCAGTCCCTCAAGCTTAAAAGTCAAGTGCAAGAAGGCCGAGATATACGCTGTTGAAGATATATAATTGTTTTCGAAATTTTCCTCAACGGTTGTAGCGGTTGATAATTTTCTTAGTCTCAGCCTGTGGGTTGTATATTTTGGATAGCTAAAGTTACGCCTAAGCTCTCAGGCATTGCATATTGGAGTAAGGTTGCTACTTATATACACCAGATCACTGAGTCAGACAGAACAAAAAAAAAAGAACCATCACTGTTGTTAATTATTGGTGTTGTGTTGTTTTTGTTAGCTCCATTGGTATATGTCTTGTAGCTTGTACTGAGGCCTCAAGCTGCTCGAGCTCTGCCTCTAGAGCTATTAGCTTAGTATAAATAAGCAAGTACCTACATACTGTCATAAGTACTTATCTACTTGAAAATTTATACGTACTTAGGCAGACGCATAGCTTCGGGAGAATCGACAAAGTTTACTAGATTTTCGGTTAATTTCTAGCTAAGTTTCCCATATATATAAATTGATAGAAAGGTACTTTGAATATATACTCAAGTACTAAGTACCTAAGTAAGTAGGTATATATATACTACATATATAGATTTGTATTTAAGTAGCTTTTAATTTAATGTGGCGTATGTCATCTATATATAGCTTCGAGCTCACCAGCTCTCATTTGTATAATTCCCAGAATGCCGAGGCCGTTAGACTCGGACAACTACACCTAACTACAATTAATATTGTCAGTCATTTAGCCGCTAACTTTGATAATTGGTAAGGCAGACTACTCTTCGGTATTAATGCGTGTAAATACAGCTGCAGCTGCGTTGGATATTCACTCAAGCTGGATTTCGGCCTGGCAGAATAATTATCCATGAGGCGCCTTGTTGAGAAGATATATACAATGCCAACAATATGGTAAAGGGATACATACATACAGTACGTGAGTTGGGAAAAAAAAGGAAGAAAAAGAAAGAGAGGGAAGAGGAAAAAATGTAGAAATATCGGCACACTTTCTTTTGTTTTGTGGGAGGGGAAGGTTAATAAAAATATAGATATATTACACTGAATTAGCAAGTTCTTCAAGGAGGAACGGGGGCTATTTTTTCCTGGTAAGCCCCTTCCTAGCAATCTGCTCTAGACCTTCTTTAGCTTCGGAATCCGGAAATATGGCGATAGCATCGATTGCCTTCTGGGAAAAGCTTTCTGCCAGAGCTTTTGTCTGCTCCAAGCCGCTGCTCTTTTGAACCATGGACCATGCCTAATTCCAAGACTTAATTAGAGACCACTCAGGCGAACGGATGAAAGAAATAAGGAACAGGATTGAGGGGTTTGAAAATGGCATTAATATTATAGCTGACGAACCTTTTCAACATCACCCGGCTCGGAGAACTTCCGTTTGATCATGGGGCCTAGTTCCTCATATTGTTCCCAGGCAAATAGAACAGGGGCCGTGGCCAACCCAAGTTTGAGGTCGGCCTGGGCCGGTTTCCCTAAGTCACGAGACGTCACTGTATAGTCTAGCATGTCGTCTACTAGCTGGAAAGACAGGCCGAGGTTTTTGCCATAGATATAGGCAGCATCAGCAATCTCCCTGGTACTCCCGCCGAGAAGCGCAGCAGCTCGACAAGACTTAGAGATAAGGGACGCCGATTTGAGGTAAGTCTTTTGAATGTAATACTCAAATGCGGATGGCGAATACTTTTCGGAAACTGCCTCACTGGTTCCGTTCTGAAGTTGCATAAATTCTCCTTCCACAAGATTTGCAATAACTGTTGCAAGCAATTCAACAACTTCGGCGTCCCTTAGACGTGCGAGGGCTACGGAAGCTCTCCCCAGGAGAAAGTCACCAGCAAGGATCGCCATTTTGTTGCCAAATGCAAGGTTACCGGACGGCTCGCCTCTCCTGGTCTCCGCATTATCAATTACATCATCGTGTAAGAGGGATGCAGCGTGGATCATCTCCGTAATTTCCGCTAGTCGCTTTTGCGATGGTGATATTTGGGTCGAGGGACTGGGGAGCTGATTCTCGGGGCTGCGTGATGCTTCCAAGTTTTGATATGTAGGATTGAAATCCTGCAATATTGTTGGTGAGCTTATGGGGTCATTAATAAAGTTTAGGTCGAACGAAGCACCCGGCCGCCTGCCACCTTCAACCTTTGGTGCAGTGCTTGTAGCCCTGGCCATTAACAAAACTACTAGGGGCCGTAAATGCTTTCCTTCGCTCTGCACATAGTATTTTGCAACTTTATCAAGTGATGGGTGGCCGGTGCTTAGAAGATCCTGAATATTTTTGGTTAAGACCTTCATTTCGGTTGCAACAATTGTGGCGGGATTTAAGGTGAACGATGGAGCAGCATCAGCTACCAGCTCCGAGGCTTTAGTCAGGGTAGCACTCCATGACGCATTATGCCGACTTTGGGACCTCGATAGTTGAAAGGAGGTTTGTGGTGAGCCGGATCGAGCATGGTGAGAGCAGAAAAGGCATGGGAGGCGTTCCGATCTGGCAAGAGCAAGGCGTCTTTGAATAGCTATCCGAAGCACGGACTCCGGTGACTTGCTAATCAAGTATGAGCGCATGACTCTGGGCTGGAAGGCGATTCGAGTTGAAAGCTGGGACCTTTGAGGCGGCTTCCTGCAGGAGGGACGTGAAACTCTGGTGTTATAATTTGCAAGATTTTCTTATTTTGATCCCCGGCTTCATGGCCAAAACGGTGACCTCGTAGCCTAACGTAAGGCGTTTGCTTAAATGTAAGTATTGGGGCCGAACGAATTATGGAAGTATATGAACCGCTACCAAGTCGTGGATAGGAATTGCATCTGCTGAACGGAACGCTGGATGCAGGGTCGGGTCCCAAGACAACTCCGAGGTACCAATTGTCGTCGAGTTTGACAGTAAAAAAAGAATACGACTCTGCACTTAAAGGCTTGCTTGGGTAGTGCTTAAATCTTCTACCTTTTTTTTTTTTTTTTTCTTTTTGCCCCAACCCGAAAGTCAAAACTCTAGGAACGAAAACGCCGGCATATCGCCAAGAAGTTTGCGAATTTGTGTTCCAGTGTAGTAGCCGCAGGGGAGCTCTATATGAAGGTGCGGCACACGTGCGGCGCAAATGAAGGCGGAAAAATTGCCTTCTTTGGCAAGAGTCTATTAATCTTTTACGGACATCCTAATCCCTGCGGCCTCAGATTGGTGTGTGGATGTGGAGGTCGGAGGTTGGCCATGTTGGGGGGAATGTCGCCCAGTATAGCAGTATTGCCTCGTGGCTTTTGTAGCTCAGAAACGTAACGTGCTCCTTTCTTCCATCTCACATCATATAACCAGTCCCTACTAGAGACAGGTTTGGGATGGCAAGCCTCGTTGTCAATAAATGGGGCAAGCGAGTACGCGTACGAGGGTCGGTATTCATAATACTTACGCATGCTGTAAATTATACGAGCAATCTGTTCTTGCTCGAAAGCGGTAGATGGTATAGATTTAAACGGCGATGCACTAGACAATCCAAAGAGTCGAGCAAGTGCTAAGTAGTCAAGTGAACCATGGGGTTCTAAAGCTAAACACCATTTCTGGCTGGATCGAAGTGGCTGGGCCTAACTAAATTTAATGCATCATGGTGGTGTATCGAATCTCAAGCACAGCGGGTCGCTTTGCATTAGTATTGTTGCAGGTTGTCGTCATCAATGCCTGAATTTACCCATTTGGGTAATTCGTCAACACACTACACTTTTAATTTCATTGGATCTCAAATATATCACCTTTTGGCTGTAGCTAGTTTATCGCTTGTGCCCGGTATTTAAACCACGGGTCCAAAGGGACCATAAAAATCACCAAAGACTCGAGCGCATCTGTTATTATCACCAACTTGCACTTGTTGCGTAGCTAGGATGACGCCAGACCTTTTCAAGCAGAAGGCCTTAGAGTCTCTTAAAAGCTTTGATCCAGGATTGATTCTCCGAGGTGCACAGCTAACATTTGTAGGCGGTATGTCGATGTCCGTGATATCTTGTTGATATGAAACTCTCAAGCTCGAGTTAACATGACTAACAAATTCTGCCGAGGATAGCCTACAGAGCTTTGCAGAACCCCAACCTATTCCACAGCCAGCATTACAAACAAGCCGCATTGGCAGTTTTGGTTGGCGTCCTGGTTAAAATCCTTGTTGATATTCCCGTAAGTCACTGGTTATGGGGTCGCCATTCACTCCCCCGATTGGAGCCGGCGTGCACTGAGGGCCTAGTATCGCTGACCTAGTAGATCCTCGGCGTTAAAATCGTGCTGATGGTGAGCGGTTGGTTCGCGGATCTGAAAACAGCGGGTTGGGACGACCAGATCATCCGAGGTATAGGCTTTATAGAAAAAAACGTGCTACAAATACCCTTTTTTCTAACGACCTATACGAGCTGGTACCTTACAAATGCCCTCGATGACATGTGCGTACAAATTATCTTGATATGGAAGAGGAAAGACTAGGGCGACAGAGCTCGAGAAGCCTTCGTGAGGGCGATGCAAAACTGATTGTAGGATGTTTTGCCTTTTAGGTTTATGGAGTCTCTCCAGTGGGTTGACCAAACTTATGTCCGGAAGCATGCCAATGAAAATCCAGGCCGGCTTCGTGGGCTCTTTTACCCAACGCTCGTCTTATGGGAGAAAGGCTCAAGGAAACATTCCAAGGACCAGAGTAAACTGAAGCATAATACATTTATTCACAAAATGGTGAAGAAGGGAGCTGTATCATTATTGGTGTATTTCTCATCACTTGTCCCTATCCTAGGGCGCTTCGTCCTGCCAGCGGCATCTGCGTATTCCCTTCATCCAGTCGCCGGGATTGGTCCTTCACTGGCTGTTTTCGCAGTTGGATTATTCGTTCCACGCCGAAATATGGTTATCGCACTCCAGGCGTACTATTCATCCCGTTCATTGGTTAGGCAGTTGGTAGGTTTTGCACGCCGACTTTGCTTTACGAGCTTGTAATCACACTGTTAACCATACTTGATACCTAGCTGGAACCCTATTTCTCGAGAATATACTTCACGGATAAACAAAAGAAGAGGTGGTTTAGAGAGCGACAGGGTCTTCTCTTGGGCTTTGGCCTCGGATTCTATCTACTCTCTCGAATACCATTCATTGGAGTATTAGTTTATGGAATCGCAGAAGCCTCGACAGCATATCTTATCACGAAGGTGAGATCCTGTGATGGGGAATTATGGGAGATGAAATTTTCGCTGATATCTCAAAGATCACCGACCCGCCCCCTAATCCGTCTCAAGGGACTGATTTCGCCGAATCCCAGGTGGAATGGAAATCAAAGACCGATTTTGTTAAGCTATCATGGGATAGTCTTGATCGTCGATTCGGACAAGATCTGGTGGATCACCGAGAGAGGGAAGAGCGAATACGAGGAACAAAGGTCGAAAAGTGGTAGCTTGTTGCATGTGGCCACGATTTCGCGGCATCACTAAGCCTTTGATATCGATGTCCTCGTCGGTAGCATCAAAAAGTGCGAGTAGCTGCTGAAGCTAACTGAGGTTGTCACGCGAGAGAGTTAATTCGTTTATAGAGGATACTTCTAGGAGAATCCCTTTTTGCTCAACGCCAATAGGTTCTGCTGCCAGGGTTCTGATGAAAACACCACCCATGAATGAGAACAGTGAATTGTAATTAAATATATAACACCAGAATAGAATAAAATGAGAAGGATGCAGAACAGTGTGAGCTAATTCAAGGAGCATCCTGATCGTGCTTAAGGGGAACCATCTCATGGCCTTGCTCTGTAGTTGATGTAGAAGCTCCGGTGCGACGCCGTGACGAGTTTCCACCCCACGATAAAGGTTGGAGCTCCCTCTTTCTGCAGAGCCAGGTTGATAAAAGGACTGTAACGAGTGCGGATCCGAATTGCAGACTCCACCAGAGCCAACTTGACGGGAGCGAGCGGGAGTATAGCGAAGTGACGATCAAATGGATGAAGTATATTGTTAGTGAGAAATCTAGCACGTATTTCGTTCGTACAATAAGTAGAGTTATAGCAACGACGCTAGAATCGCCAGTTAGCGAGATCAAAAGGAAGAGATAGGTAGATAGATAAGGCTGATGGAAGCAGGATTGCTGCATACTTTGTTAGGCTATTGAGTAGCCAAACCATAGCAAGGGTCCAGCCGATAGTATTGTCGGCGCGTAGAAAGCGCCATGAGAATGCGATGTCGAGTGAGAAACCCGAACCCTGGATGAGTGTCGTGAAGAGGAGCAGAATCAATGCGACCGAGTAGAATACAGCTTGGAGGATAAGGATTTGGGATAGGATCCAGAGCGGTGAGAGCGATTCTAAGGCAGACGCGGGTCGGATGCGCCGACGTCTTACCATGGTGTCGCTATGCTACCCGCAAGCATTTGTGAAGCGGAAGGCTGTAGGATCCTAGTTCTGCAGTATTTATCTTCCTGAAGAAGCTACCAGCCGTTGTATTGTGGCCGTGGTGTCGCGAGAGTATAGGTATTGGCACCGGGAGTTTAAGGCTGGGTAGAGCGTAACATTAAAACACGTTCTGAGCAGACATGATTTGAGGGTTTGTGGATCGCCGTTAAGTGTATGAAGCCCCCGTAGCCCTGTTCCGCCCTTGATGACACTTTTTGGGGCTTTCGCTTTTATAATGGCCCGAGTTGTAAAATATTCCTCTATCGTGTAGAGGGATAAATTAGAATAGATTTTTCCAGCCAAATTTTGTATTATTGATATATTATCCGGTGATCGAAACCTGGTAGCCGATGAATTATAGGTTGTACGATGAGGAATGACGAAGGTTAAGTAATTACTACACTGTGATATTAATAAGGGGCAAGGAAATGGTTTGGTTGTGCGGCCCACAAGGATATACCATTGTTCGAGCCAAATATCTAAATGCTAGGTTGCTCTCAGTTCAGAAAGCGAACACCAACATCGAGTGTCAATTTCGTATGCATCGATCGCGGCCAGGGTTTTTT
>LDUD01000098.1:22679-37266 GCA_012184295.1 Dactylella cylindrospora
CAGTGCTAGAGAGAAAGGGCGAGACTACACCAACCGGGATAAAGGGCGCCAGCTCTTGTGGGGTACAATCCGTATTCCGGTTTCCATCTTGGCTTTTCTTGGCCTTGCTTATTCTCGCTACGCCACAGGAAATTAAGCTTACATACCTGTCCAATCAAGCGAAGCCTGCGTGATTTTAGCTGTCAGCTGGAACTTTCATTTCCCAGCATGAACTTTATTTGATCGGATAGAAAAAAAAGAAAAGAGTTGTCCGAAAGATGTCGACTTTAAGTTGTATTGCGGCTCCTTAGCTTCCTTCCATTGACATCACAAATAGACAAAAGTTTCTCCAATAGGCTAGCCGCTTCGAACATATCTATAACGGACAATACCGATATATTTCAACGCAAACTTAATATAAGTTATCTAAATTGTATCAAGGTCTTAATTTAATTATAATATTATTAGCTTGTTAATTATAACGTCAAAGCTAGAAGTTAATCTTGGATCAAGATTCCAACTCTAATAATGGCGTATACTCCGCGAATAGGGCGACGTGAACATAATAGCACATCGAAAAAGAGTTTTTTTTGATGCATGATAATTGAATTCTGAGAAGTGTTTGCAAATTTCAACCTGCTGGCGGCTCGCAAAGGCAGGATATTTGTTTGCAAACCTGTGATTAGGACGGCGTTTCCTTCAACTGTGCTAACAGTGCCGACGTCGCTGCTGCAATTGAGTACTCAGCCAATTGCAATCGGGAGGCATCAACCCATCCTTGCTATCCTTTCGGCTGCGTTTCTAGCAGAGGCATCTATCATACCAACGGGGGAAAGTAACCATCTCACGTATGTTTTCCAATCCAGCAATGTACGCTAGCAACCTGTCGAATCCCAACCCAAATCCACCATGGGGAACGCTTCCCCATTTCCGTAGGTCAAGATACCAGGAGAGATCTCTTCTGGCATCATCATTGAAGTGTTTTCTCATGGTATTCTCTAATACGTCGTATCTGTGCTCTCTCAGAGACCCGCCGATAATCTCGCCGACTTGAGGTACCAAGAGGTCAAAGCAGGCTACAGTCGGACGTGGTTCCGTGGACTGACCTAGCTGCGTCGGAAGCATATAGAAAGGTTTTAGTTCCATAGGAAAATGTGTGACGAAGACAGGGCTACCTTCTCCAACATATTCCGCGATAAATTTTTCATGCTCGGATTGGAGGTTCACGCCCCATTCCACAGGGAATTTGAAGTTGCAGGTGCCGTCTACCACGGCTTTTTGGAGAATGCCTATTGCATCGGTGTAGGAAATTCTAGGCCAGCGTTTCGATGCTAGACCAGCCCACCTCCCTTCTAACATGTTACCGTCAGGGCTCGCGTCCCCTCTCTTCTCTAGGAGGCTGGTCCTTAGAGCCCGATCGGACTCGATGCCACCAATCAATTCCTTTATCATGCTCTCGGTGAGGCTCATCAGTTGCTCTATATCATCGATAAATGCTAGCTCAGCTTCTAGCATGTAAAATTCATTCAAATGTCTAGCTGTGTCCGATTTTTCTGCTCTAAAGACAGGGCCCAATGTCCAGACCCTAGAAGAGGAAAGAGCAAGAGCTTCCAAGTGAAGCTGGGCTGAAACTGTCAAGTAAACAGATTTTCCGTAGAAAGGGGCCAAACCGTGGCCTCCCACCTCGAATACTTCGCCAGCTCCCTCGCAGTCGGAGGACGTGAAGATTGGCGGGTGAACCTGCAGAAACCCCCTCGACTCGAAAAACCTTTGGAGGAGCGATATAGTGGCTGATCTCAGCAACGTTAACGACACACCAGTTTTCGACTTGGAGCGTAGATGGGGTATCGTTCTCATATATTCTAAAGAATGTGATTTCTTTTGGAGGGGAAATGACTAGATGGAATGCGTTAGACTTAAGTGTAGTTAAGCGTGGGCTTCTGAAAACCTACACTAGGATCGGACGGACCCAGGATCTCGACTTCCACCGCGACCAGCTCACCTTTTTGAGTTGCCTTGTTGGGAGAGCCTTGCCACGAGCCGGCGACACGAATCGCTGAGCCGATCGTCAAACTAAGGAATATCCAATCAGACTTGGTCGATAACTGGGGATGTGGGATATGAGCATCATCGCCACAAAGCGCTGTGGGTTCTCATTATAGATGGCATGCAGCAACAACTAACCCTTTTGCTTGTTCGGGGGTAAGAACTATCTGAATACTTTCTGTGGCGGTGCCATCGGTAACTGCTGCGAAGCAGACGCTCTTCATTTTGCGGACCGATTGAACCCAACCATTCACAAGAGAATGTTCAGCCTTGTCGGGTACCTTGAGCAAAAGTTCACGCACTGTTGTAGGCAATGAGGAAGAGTTCCTCAGAGATGGATGTTCAGGCATGGAATTGCACCGCCGTTGCCGGATCCCCCAAAACTGAGCACTGTTCCTTGTTAAGGAAGATGTTATGGGGGGCGAACGAGAATGCAGGATGCTCGAAATCGAGCGCCTGAGAGACATCTATGAGTAGCCATGAAATATGTGTATCGTCAGCTACCTTTTCCTTCTATTAGACAGTTTTTGGTTTGGGCTAAACGTGGATTGGATGGGAAACATATCGCGCGAAGAGATGATGTTTACTGTAGCTACGCTTTTGGGGATGCATGCACCGTAGACGAACAGGTGCATATGTATTAGTGCATGTGTCAAATGTTCACCGCTGCTGGCGTAAAGGTGGCCTGAATGCCAATATGTTTAGTAAGAGGGGCGAGAAAGACAATATCTCCCTCCTTACGTAGTAGGTGGAGCGATACAAGTAGCCTGATGAACGCTACCTTACGGCGTGCGGTATTAACCTAAGAGCAATTGCTCTTGGACGTTTAGCTGCACGCCTGAATGGGTATTTGCGACCGCACACTGTAGTAGCCAACTGAAGAAAATCGAGGGGGAAAACGTCTAGTCTCAAGAATAAATACTACATACTTAGACATAAATGCATGTGTATACAATGTACGTAATTTCAATACTAAAATTCCGAGCCGAAAAGAGAGGGGAGGGTGGCGTTCATACTCACATTATTGTCGGAAAGAGATATCTTTAATCCAAAATCTTTTAATATTCGAGTAGTGATTAATGAGTCAGATCAAGCCTTTCCTAGCTAGGCTACTTGAAATACTTTTTTTCTCCTTTCTCTTTTCCTTTTTAAATTATACAATGGGTTGAGGTGGGTCGCCTGCTGTTGCATGTTGAAGGGCGACTGGTAAAAAAAAAAAAAAAAAAAAAAAAAAAAAAAAAAAAAAAAAAAAAAAAAAAAAAAAAAAAAAAAAAAAAAAAAAAAAAAAAAAAAAAAAAAAAAAAAAAAAAAAAAAAAAAAAAAAAAAAAAAAAAAAAAAAAAAAAAAAAAAAAAAAAAAAAAAAAAAAAAAAAAAAAAAAAAAAAAAAAAAAAAAAAAAAAAAAAAAAAAAAAAAAAAAAAAAAAAAAAAAAAAAAAAAAAAAAAAAAAAAAAAAAAAAAAAAAAAAAAAAAAAAAAAAAAAAAAAAAAAAAAAAAAAAAAAAAAA
Source organism: Dactylella cylindrospora (assembly GCA_012184295.1). NCBI lineage: Eukaryota > Fungi > Ascomycota > Orbiliomycetes > Orbiliales > Orbiliaceae > Dactylella > Dactylella cylindrospora. Next base: position 26,211 of record LDUD01000098.1, read on the forward strand.
AAAAAAAAAAAAAAAAAAAAAAAAAAAAAAAAAAAAAAAAAAAAAAAAAAAAAAAAAAAAAAAAAAAAAAAAAAAAAAAAAAAAAAAAAAAAAAAAAAAAAAAAAAAAAAAAAAAAAAAAAAAAAAAAAAAAAAAAAAAAAAAAAAAAAAAAAAAAAAAAAAAAAAAAAAAAAAAAAAAAAAAAAAAAAAAAAAAAAAAAAAAAAAAAAAAAAAAAAAAAAAAAAAAAAAAAAAAAAAAAAAAAAAAAAAAAAAAAAAAAAAAAAAAAGCCTAAGCAAAGTATATATGAGTAGATAACGATAATGAAGCGAGTGGGTGGGTGGCCTGTGTTGTTTATTGGGTGTGCTATTATTGTGTTATAACTAAGTACTTACTTAGGTCGGCCTGTAGGATCTGTCTGTGTGAAGGAATTGTGCCAACGCTGGCCGAGGCCAGTCTAGCTGCAGCACAGCAAACGGAAGAAAAACCGGGAAAGAAGGAAACAAAAGAAAGAATGGGTTCATTTCTTTTTCCTTCTTCAGAGCTTTGCGCGATCTGATCGTGTATTTGCACAGATCGGACCAGATCGAAATCAAGGTCACTGATCTTGCATCTGAAACATCTGGGACCCGAGCCAATCGCAGTCGCTCAGCTTCAGCTTCAAAACTCGGAATGCAAGGTGCAGTCAGCTGCAGCCGGGAATCTTTGGAAAACGCTAAAATGATTGCTCCGCCATGAATACTCTGCGGCCCTCCCGAGCATATATTTGGCCTGTGTGGGAGTCGAGACAAAGAAAGAGAGGAAGCTTGCGGGCGCTTGGGGACGGCACAGCGCAGGATGATGCTGGCTGCAGGCCTGGCTGTGAGAATTCCGGACCCAGTCCTTCTCTCCTAGCCCGGTCGACTGCATGCAATAAATTGCCAGTCACAACCCGCCTAAAGCTTGAGGGAGGAGGGAGGGAGATTTTCCAGCCGAGAAATAGCCTTTTTTATTTTGAAGTCATTGGTCTACTAAGCGGGTCCCTTCATAACGCATGTAGCATCCGAGTTTGCGCAGGTGGCTCGCATCGAATCATGCTGTTACGATTCTAGCAGCCATACGCAACAATATATTGTTTTGGCATGAGGTCACCAATTGATTTTCAGCTTGACCGAAACCTTTGATTCTTGCTTGACCTTTGCGATGTCTGGGAAGCTTCCATAGAAAGCTTTGGTCCTAGACAACTGCGTCGCGACGCCACAAGCGCAAGCTCCCAGTAAAGATTTACATGCACATGCGTGCCCATTTTTAATTGTATATGCTAGGTTTGTTGGTTTGTTGGTTGAGTTTCGGCGGTTCCGTAGTGGATTTGGCAAGATCTCGTCATTCGTAACCTGGTTAAGTGCATGTAAAGTATATGTACGTAGGGTGGTACCTCTTCAAACTTGGTGGAGCTCATGCATTTACGCAGAGGTCTCGCTCTTAAGCTCTTATGATGCACACTCGTATGCAAGATATTCCCAGGTTCGAGCAGGTTCCCTGCCAGCCTTGGCCCAAAATGGAAACGCAGTGCACTGTACGCGGACGAAACAGGTCGGCAATCGAACCAGAACTGCGGGACTCGAGATTTGATCTCTGTTGTTCATGTGGCGTGTCCGCCCCACCCACCTACACGATCCGGGTGAGAAGTCCGTAGGTGCATCCCGTGTCTTGTGGGTGAGGTATCTCAATTTTTTTTTTTTTTATTTTTCGTTATTTTTAAAGGGGGGTTAGGGCTTGGCCTAGGGATGGGGCGCCGGCGAACTGACAAACGGATTAGGGGGCAAGGAGAGGAGGAGAGAAAGGGGGATACACTGGGGTGCCACTCATGCCTTGAAAGCTGTTACGCAAGGACCGATGGATGATAGATGCGCTGATTAAGGGTCTATGGGCGGATAAATTTATTGCGTATTGATTCTACCAGTACCTGAAGATGATACTTTAAGTCTAAGCTACGCCATGGGTTCAAGCTGGGGCTACTAGCTGTTGCAAGTGGTTGGTCATCCCTGGAATTCATTGCAAAGGTGTCGAGCCATTCGAGTACCGCAAGGCGGATGAGATCACAGGGCATTGGGCTGGGCTAGGCTGGGCTGGGCTGCCATAGTGCCTCTCCCCCCCAACCCGTCTACATATAAACACCCAGAAGCCCATCCAATTCTGCAACCTCCCCCCCTGGCAATGTGGATCTTGGTGGCGGTCTGGATCGTTCTAAACCCACACAATTGACCCACTCTGAGAGGGTTCGATCGCTAAATTATCAGCAGCCAGCGGGTGGATCCTGCTTTTATGATTCCAAGATCTGGATCGAGTGGACGTGGGCTGTGGTTTTGGTGTTTTGGGATCTGATTAGCCGATGGCTTTTCGATTCAACCACCTGCACGGCAACCAGATTGGACGGAACTCGATCGATCAGGCTTATATCCGGCCGATCATAAATTCCAAAAGGGTGCAGGAAGAGCCCGAGGAGTGATGCTTATTGTTTCCAAAGAAGCCTAGTAGAAGAAGGTAAGGGTCGTTGCAGTGCCCGATCTGGAACGGGTGTGAGCTTGTAGGAGAGAAGGCCCTCGGCTGCAATATGTATAAATAGAGTCTGAAGAGGAGCCCTTCAACCTGATGGCTATGGAAGTGGAGGGAAACAGAATCTACAAAGACCAAGGTGCATTAAAGGTTCTATATCTATATCTATTATACCAAAAAAACAATACGAACGGAGCGAGGTATAGACTTTGAAGGCCTTCTCGTTTTTCCTCAAGCGGTTATTTTGCTAGAGCTAGCACTATAATTCGTTATCTTATACAATATTGCATTGGCACAATACCTCACAGTCTAGCGTTCTCGGAAATTGAGGACTCGATATTGAAGCCCACCCATATACGACACAAGTTATCTCCGTTTGTATTCGAAGAACTATTACCCGAAGATCTTGAAGTTCTTACGGGCTTACTTCCAACCGTTATTCGCACTCCACCTCAGCTCGAGGTTGCCAAGTTTCAGGTAGGCTTCTAGGTCAGAGAGATAGTTGACGGCTATCACCTATACTCTAAATTGATTCCTTTGAATATGCCCGTCCCCCCCAAAAATAAAAAAAATCTACGCATTTAGTTGTAAGCATTTATTAACGAACCTAAAAGTTTCGTCCCCTGATTATAGGATTGACGGTCGAACCCTGTCTGCGATAGGATCAGAACTGCGAGGCGCTGCACCGGACGGACACAACGGAGCTTCGGGCGAGGGACTTGATCCAGCTTTGAGCTAGCTGCGCTGACTGTTGTGCAACCTGCGTCAAAAAAAAAAAAAAAAGATATAGAGAGAAGAGGACGGAGAAGGAGAAGGAGAAGAGGGAGGGAAAAAAAAGAAAAGAAAGGAAAGACTAAGGAACAACAAGCCAACGCTAAAAACGAGATCTTGTGCTGCAACACGCCTCCCTCGTCGCTAGTCCTTGGGGGCCTTTGTGCGACTGCTCCACTGTGTTGGGACCGTGTTGATATCGATATATCAATATATCAATACTAGCAGCATTCCAATTGAAGAGAGTGCGTTTAAGTCTAGGTCAGATATCAAGTCAGGTAGATACCAGGCAGTCTGAAATACAAAGATGCCAACCTTACGTCAGAGAGCGTCGTCGGCATCGGCAGAGACTAGAGACTTGTTTGACAGCATTGCTGCAACGGTCGGTGACAGCTATTCTGTGCTCTATGAGGACACAGAGCCGATGCCTTACCCTGGCCCGCATAAATCCAAACCAAGGATTGCTGTTGTGGCGTCTGCGGATCCGGTCGATGTAGCACTGAGTATGCAGAACTCCTCTCGTCTAGGTTACCCTTCACGAGTAGCAGTCCTAAACACTGCCAATGAAAAGAAACCTGGCGGTCTGTGGGAAGGCGCCGTGTTTGCACCTGAGGAAGCTCTTGCGAGAAGATCGAATCTGGTCCAAACATTAACTACGACCGAGGATGGAAGACCTGCTGCCCATTACCCGTTACCAGAAAAAGGTGGGCTCTTCTCTCCGCGAGTAGCCATCATCCGCGGTGGACCGGAACAGAACTATCAATTGTGGGACGAAAGCGAATGGCGCTCAGTCTCCGTCATCTCGGTAGCACCTGTCCGCAGACCAAAGGTAGATGAAACTGGCCTAGCCTATTCGTTCCCTCAGGAGAGGGAACTGCAACGCGAGAAAATGCGGGCAATTCTCAGGATGGCGGCGTACCAGGGAATCAGTGATATTTGTCTGAGTCCGTTTGGTTGCGGCTCTTATCGCAACCCCGTCGAGGAAGTTTGTCAAATATGGAAGGAGCTACTACTTGGAAGCGGATCTGAGTTCGAGGGATGGTTTCGTAATGTTCTCTTCGCGGTCGCCGATAGCAAAGGGGAGCGCAATTGGGAAGTCTTCATGAGATATTTTGGCTAGATTCCTGAATCATTCCCGCACGAAATGTCAACAAGACGGAGGGCAGCGTCCCCGAGACTAAAATGTCAAGCTACATGCATCCGATCGTTGTGGATTAGCGTCAAATGCCAATCAACCCCGTTTGAGATATATCTACCTAAACTTGATAAATATAAGTGTCTGACGGTATGAGAAATATAACTCCCAATTATTGTAATTTTCAATGATACTACCTATGTACAATACTGCTTCACTATATGTGCAAAAGAAAGAAAGGGAAGTAGAAAAGTGAACTGTGAGAGAAACTGAGCAGGAAGGCATAGACATCAAAAAACAGTGGCTAGGTTGTCATACTACTTGATAAAACCACGTTCGCCAGGGAAGAAAAACTGAGCTGGATAGGCAAAGACAAAGGAAATGTATAAGATTCGCTAGAAGATGGACGGGAACATAGGAAACTCAGCTGCTCTAGGGATTATAGAAGCGGACAGACACTATCGACATGGGAAAGAGCGTATGTGCACAACATGATGGGATAAAGCCCATATTAGAAACCGGAGCCCTGGAGATATAGCTGCAAGGCTTCTGTAAACAAGGGGGGATAAAAAGCAACCGCTACGGCATCGGAGTTGAAGGCATAGTAGCATGAGAAAAGAAAAGAAGTTTATGGAGACCAATAACAAAAGGAGAATGGTGGGGTATCCAGGAATCTGGCGTGGTGATGCTGGGAAAACCCGATGCAAAATATGAACTACAAAGGAGAAAGAGGTCGTGTTATAAATGAAGGAATAATGACCTCGATTGACTAGAAAATGGTCTGCGATGATTTGATAGGGTGGGCGTCGGGTATTTCCGTTTGATGGACCTTATTTGTGTCTTCCGGGCTGTCGCTTCTACTTCTACTTCTGGCCCCATTGCTGCCTTCGCCAATTTCCTCAACGACTGGCAAGCCACCCTGGCTCGTTCTTTCGGAGGACGGTGAACGATTTGCTGCTAGGATACGTTCTGCATGTGTGGAGTCGCCTTGCGCTTGTTGGGCTTCTGTGTGGTCTTCCAGTTTGCTACCTCCCACAGAGCCGAATACCGGGATCCCTCTGTCTTCTGCGCTCGCTGGTTGGATGATCTTAGAAATAAACCGGAAGAATCTATCACCATAAGGCTGCGGCGGTATTGCGGATATTTCGTCTCTATCCTGCGAAAGTCCTTTCCAAAAGTGCTCAACACGTTTAACAAAGTCGTACTACGTTGAAAGTTAGCCTAAGCTCTCAGTACAGTCGTGGAAACGCGTACCTTTGTCAAGCAATCAATGATCCCTAGGTAATATATCACCTCCCCAGGCTCGTCCTGTTCATCTGTGGCGCGGAATCCGAGTTCATCGCCGTTAAAAATACTTCTAGGTCCTTGGTCACTACAGAAATAACGGATTTGGTAAGAATCTGGATGGATAAGAGTACGGATGATGGGGCTACATACTTTCGTCCCGCTGTGATTTCTTCCGGCAGACCGGTATCGCTCTGCTCTAGACTCACAGGAACCTCGCTGTTTATCAATTTCCTCATCTCTGCTCTTTTACGAGCGCTCTCCAATCTTGATGGAGTTCTGGCTAGAGGGTAGGGTCCAATTTCGTCGTTGGCAGAGCCGCCTGGTTGAAACACTTGGAGGTTCTTTTCTCGAATGTTGTCGTTATTTCCTCGGGCCATATCATGAATTCCGACCAGAAGAGAATAGTCCATAATCTTGAGGCGTTGCAAAAGTGCCACATCTAACTTTGCCTGTTGCACAAAAAGTTCATTTTTCTTCGGGCCTAGACACAAGTGCATGTTGCGCCTCTCCCAATTCAAGTCCTTGAGAACTGCTCTTGGGTTCTGTTCTAGGTCTGACTCGCTATACTCTCGGCCGATCGTAGACCCTTTCAAGTCGAAGGTCATGTGTATATCTTTGTGCGGCGGGAAGATATTGTTCATTATGACGAAATGTATCTTTCGACCAAATGGAATCTTGACTCTGTGTAAACCAAAAAATTGTGATATTAAGGTATCTGGATATCGAGTAACGTGATTGTAATAATCTCGGAGAATTTTTCGCAAGTACCGATGTTCGGCATGGTGTATAGTTTTGATGATGTACTTGTAATCCCTTGAGAAATAGAAAAAACTACCACTTTTCCCTGGCGATCCTAGCTCGGAGAGGATATATCTGTGCGTCAACGACATTAAATAATCTCCAGGGTCTATGTTAAATCGCGCTCGGAGGTGGCGGAAGACCCATGGGGCATAGTCTTTGAACTTAAAGTCATATTTTGCGGATGGTGTAAGCTCCGATCCCATGCTATTTAAAACACAAATTCGCCGATGGTTAGATATATATAACACGCTGGAAGCGGGAGGGAAGGGGGGATCTGCCGAGCATATACTAACATATCAAAAGAGAATTTGTGTGCGGCGTCGAAATCCGCATCAGTCAAAGGTCTGTCTACCTTTGCATTACACCGGGAGACCTAACGAGGATTGAATGGTTAGCGGCGTTCCAGGGTCACGGATAAGGGCAAAATATATACTCACCACAAAACGGATTCCGGTTAGCATATTGTACATTGTGACATAGTTTGTGTGGTTAATGTCGACTTTGGTTCCGACGAGAACCTCGTCCTCCACTTCCTCTTCTCTCTTTCTGCGTTTGCTGGCTCGTTTTGCGCGAATAGCTTCCGCCCATTTCTGAGAGTCCTCGTCCTGGGGGATTTCATCAACATGTCCATCAGAATGGATTGATCTTGTGGGTCGCCTGCCTAGAGATATGGACGCTCTACGGGGGGCTATATTTGCGGGATTCTGGACTAGATCACGCTGGTTAAGAGCACCAATTATATCGTCCGATTGACTGCTTGTTGCAAGAATTCCAGCGCTACTGTGGACAGGGATTTGCCGTGCATGACCATTTGGTTTTGGGACCTGTAGAGTGTGGCGATGTTTGATTTGAGGTATAGGGGCGTTTGGAATTCCGGCGGCGAGTGGCTGAGGGGACGAAGGAAGGGTAGGGGGAGAGGAATAACGCTTTGGTGAAGAATTAGGCATAGATGGGGCGGCTAACATGCTGGGGGATTTCGCGTCAACTCCAAATTCTCCAGATGTGCTTTTAACCGTAGCGGATGGTATATTGTTCGAGGTCGAGGTAATTGTCGCTTGTCGCGGGTTCATCGCACCGTTTGGCTGGGGGGGCATGTTTGATAGAAGGGCCACAATTCCGTCATCTAGCCTTTTCTCGCCATTTGCATGGTATGATTTGGAGTGGCTAGCCAGATTCCCACTTGGCGACTTTGGGGGAGAGGAAGAGGTCCATCCGTTCATTTGGACTCCGGCGGTAGTGCTATCTTGGGATAACCTCGTGGAGTCCGATCCACCAAAACCAAAATCAAACCCATCTTCATTTCGTCCCATGTCCAGTGTAGGAGTAGGGTTTTCGGTATTCGGTTCTATTACCGGGCGTTTTTGCAATATGAAGGAATAGCGACTCGCCTCTTCGACAGTCATTTGATCCTGGTACCGCCGCTGCAGGGTGGTATCCAGAGTGGACGTCTATATCCTGTCCGACGGTATGTCTGACTGAGAGTTTCCCCTTTTCCCTTTGACTTACGACTCGAGACAGTTCGATATGGACGCGTATTGATAAATATGAGGGAGAATACGGAGAGGTGAGGTTATTGCGACGGTGGTTTTGGATTTGGTGTTTCTAATTCGGTGGGGAGGAACGTGGAGGCGGATTTTCGATTGCTGCTTGTTTTTTTCCGTTCCGAATTTGGAATGTAGATTTACTTTCCTTCTTCCTTTATTGCCTTCCTTCCCTCTTTTTTCGGTCGGAGATGGCTGTAGTGTCGGTGAGAAACGGTGCAACGGCAGCGCGGATGAGGAGGCAAAGGAATACGATGATGTTTGTGAGGTAATACTAAATCCCAAGGCGATCGAAGGGGTGTTGGTGAGAATGAAGGGAATGATGGGGGTGAAATCGTGTTTTTGGTTGCGGCTGTGATGGCACAAAATCGACAAACAGTTACCGCTGAACGAATACAAGCAGCAGTCGGGGTAACAATAGTCTCTACAAAATGAGTTTAAAGTAGAATTAAGCAAATTAAATAAAATTTATAGAGTAAAATAAAATAATATTTGATAAAAGCAAGAGGTCAACTACGCCAGCGGGGAAGGGCGAAGACCAAGGAGTGAAGGGGAAAAATAAAATCGAAAAAAATACAATGAAATAAAAGAGCCCCCCACAAGTGTGTGCAAGTGGGAGAAGAGAAGAATGAGACTTATTGATGTTGGAAAAGAAAGGGAAGGGAGAAGGAAGAGAGAGAGGCTGACGCAGACTGGTTCGTAGATTTGATTTGGATGGCTGTGATGAAGTTATATTTTTATCCAAACAACCACAAACGGATTGTAAAACCCCTGACCCAGAATGAGGGATCGGATGTGAATGCAGGCAGGGCTCCGGTGTTTTGGGAACTGCCTAGTGCCGTTGTCAGAGTGCATTGGCACAGAGGAAGAAGAATAAGAAGGCGAATAGGAAATAAAATCAGTGGGAAATAGGGAAAAAGAAAAGAAGAGAAAAATTATGTTAAAGTCGCGATTATGAAAAGGCGTCTAAAAGCCGTTGACTATGTAGTATATATTCTTTTTCATCTGACCTTTACTCTATTTTATTTTATTTCAGTGAAGCTTCGTCACGCCTTCGCTGATGAGATTGATCCAAAAACCCAAAGTTGGCCTCTCTCTCTCTCTTTTCCTTCGTTCTTCCGTTGTGTCAAGGCCAAAATATGGGCTATACCGGGTGGGGTGACTAGCAACAGGCAACATGGTTGTCGGTGGTGGCTGGCCAAGGCTGGCGACCAGCAAGTGCTTGACCAAATAGAATCAGGAAAATAGGGACAGGCTGAACAATTTAAAATTGACTTGCAACCCCAACCGACAAAATGGCATTCGCACCAAGAGACCCTTGGGCCACCACCGCCACTGGTTAATACCAAACTGGACACTGCTGGAATTCCTGCTGACGTCTTGCAGCAATAGAACAAATTTATTTTTTCACCAGACGCGGATCTGTATGCATGCAGCACGTTGAATCTAAATTTACCAGCAAAAGAAAGGCCGGACCAGTTGTGCAAGCTGCAGCGACAACGCAATACTTGAGGCACCTATCACCAACTCCTTGCTCACTCTCACTCATTTACTTTCCTGTATTTGCCTTTAGACCGATTAAAAAAAAAAACCTGTACACGTTTACAAAATAATAGGCCTGTACTTGGATGGTGTTTTCCCCTGTTCAAGCGCATTAAACAATTGATCTGGGTAAAATTTGCACGGTGGACGACCGCCCTTCTTGATGAAAAAATATATGCAGCGTCTCCCTTGTGTAAGAATGCGAATGCCTCTGCCTTCTCTCCCCACCTGCACACTTTCTCCTTATTTCTCCGTTTCTGGAAGAGATGGTGTTGGATCTGAACCCACCACGCCCCTTCCTCTTCCTCCCTGCCTTGGCCACATGCCACACCATGTGTTCCGTTCCTCACCAAGCCATGCGGCAGTAGATCCCCCTCTAAAGTGGCTTTGTTCGTGCTTTAAACTTTTGTCCTTGACTCCTCTCTATAATTTGCTTTCCCTCTATGCGGTCCCCATACGTCTCGACATTCTATTGAAGCAGTTACCTTTTTTAATGTCAAAATTCGTGGAGAGCTTTCGACTAGAAATATTATGCCGCTTTGTAATTACTAGATCGCCAAGCTAGCACACAATTTAATGAGTATTAGTACTTATAATCTCCCCGCCCCGGCATTTGCTGGCCCTTGCTCGGGTTTAATATGCGAAGCTTCCTCCACTCGAAAAGACAATTTTATCGCATAGATGGGCTAAATTGAAAGTAGCAGAATAGAACTCACACGCTGAATAGTAGCCAAATCCCATTTATGAATTCTGATACGATGTATTCTTGTTTTTCGTCACCGCACCAGACAGAGAAGCGCAGTATCATCTTAACCTCGGGTAACACTCAACCAAAAAAACTGCCCAATCATCATCACCTGTTGTCCTCAATTTGGGTCGTTCTTTAGGATAGGCAAGTACTTGCTTAAGCACTTACTTGCTTGATCATATATATACTCAGCAACTAGGCTAAGCGTATACTTTAAGTACATAAGCACTTAGATATCTACTCGAATAATTATCACTTGGCTTTAACAAAATCCTGAATGCCACAAGGGCAAGTAAGAATATTAGAATCTTTAAACCTCTAACACTTGTTCGCCGCCTCGTAACATCGGTTTCGGCGTACCATGCTGTTTGCGTGTCGGACAATAATTACTTCGAATTCCTTTTGTTCGAAGAAGGCTAGACGAACTGCCCAGCGCATACGTGCACATATTGATACGATCCCGTTGTTTCCCCAATGTATGCTTTGTTAAGTTAACAGTTAACCAAGCATACATGCATGAAGAGTATGTATACGTGCGGAAGAACGAAAGAAATGGGAGGGGTTGATAGCCGTGTTAGTGCACTAGTCAGCGACCAATCCTGGATTTCTCTATGTAAGAAACTGATCATGATAAGCCAAGGAATTATAAACCTCGCTTCCATGCCCAACTCACCACCCCAAATACAATTTCCCTTATACCAAAAAAAAAAAAAAAAA
>LDUD01000098.1:42402-60172 GCA_012184295.1 Dactylella cylindrospora
ATACTACCCCCCCGAAATTGAAATTTGCATACACACCTTTCTCACCCTTACTCTTTTTTCCCTCATCCTCCTTCTTCCTTTTTTCCTTTCCTCTGACTGCTCCTCCTCCTTCTCCTCTTGTTTGGCTGGACTGGCTACATCTAAATCTGTACATGTACATTGTAATTGTACAGTTCGACATTCCTTTCCACGGTTCGGTCCTCCAAAAACAGGGTGTCGCTTTCGACCCGACATCATCATCAACCGAGCGAATGTTGCCCTTGCAGCAGTAAGGGACCTTGACTAGGGTTTTCAGGAGCACCCATTTCTTCGACACTCGTTCTAGTCGTTACAAGCCCTGTGTTTCTCAGGGTATTGCGGACGTCTTTATATTTTACTGTCTCCTTTTTTTTCAATTATTTTTTTCTTCTTTTCCTTGTTACCGACCGGCTGTTTTTCAGGACGGATAGGAGACGGAGGGAGGACAATCTGCATCTTATCCACCCAGCTGCTGAGAGACCGGAACGAGATAGATCATCAGGTGGACATAATTTTTGACGAACGAAGTCCAAAGGCGGGAATTTGACCGGATCATCGTTGGTGTGTTGCGTGTGTGTCGACGTGCCATCCTTCGCCAACAACAAAACAACAACAACAACAACAACAAGCAGCTACGCCGCTGCTATCGTTATCATCACCACCCAAGCCCCCCAGCCCCCTCCAGCCCTCGCATGCAGATACCCCTCGGACAATCCTAACGGGATAAACCCTCTGTAGCTTCAATAAAGACGAAGGATTTATACGTCACCGCTTAATCTGGGCTCCTACTTGACAACTAAATTAGCGTGTATTATTTTTGACCGTTTTGATTCTTTCGTTCGTTGGCAGCCTCATTTCTTCTTCTCACAGGAAGTCGGAATACCCCAATCTAGAGTACACAATCTAGGACACTTATCCGAGAAGGTTCTGAACGAACGCCCTTACTCCGCGCCCGTCGGCTGTCATCGTTAAAATACCCCTCGAATGTTCAACTATTAGCACGCTGTCCTTACAGTTGTCATTTACTCCGTCACTCATTGTTTCCATTCAATCATCCGACCCGCTTAATTTCCTTCGCTGAAATCTGCACCCTCCGCTAATATCATCCTTGGCTGGATCTCTCTCTGGAAACACGTGACCAGTTCTATTGATTTTAATAACCCTGACGGCATATCTCGTAGTTTCGTTAGCTACGCTTTCCATAGCATGCCGGCAGCTCTTCGGCTGGTCGGTGCGGCCATTCTCGGTGCTGCCACAGCATCTGCAGCCTGTATCTCTCTTGCAACCTCCCGCCTCTGCCCTGCTTTCAATGGGTCATTTATATCTACAGACACCGCCGGGAAATTGTAAGTATTCCCTGTATAAATTTATCCACTATCTAAATATTGGCTCTAGAATCCCGTCATACCTCTAAATCCTCACAAAGCTAATTAAATTTATAGTCCCTTTTTATCCTTTGTTTCAAATACCGAAGAGTTCGATACCAAGTTCGCAACTTACATAACCGACCAATATGTTCAGTCAAAGTATCAGGATGTCCTCGGCTGTAGTGGCCTCAATCTATCGAATACATCCAACTTATATGCTCGGTTCACCACGAGTGTTCTCTGCAATGCCATGGTCCAAGAAGCACAGAGTTCCTGCGGACAAGGAACCAGTGGAGCTGCACCGCTGTGCGCCGATAGTTGCGTATGTAATAAATATTGCGTTTTCCTCGCTTGAATTCCATACTGACCTTCTCATATGCAGGCCCAATTTGCAATTAGTGAGCAAGTGATTGTTTCCGATCCTGCGACATGCAATTCGTCTAGGTCGGATAAAAACGACCAAGTTCGTGCCGACTTTACTGTTTGCGCACTACCAGCGGACTCGCTCAGCGGACGATGCGTTCAAGGAATCGAAAATGAAAGTCAGAACTGTGGTTTTAGGTAGGTCCTATGTATACCTTTTTCTGAACAAAAATATCCCTTCATATCTAACACATCAACCTAATCACAGTAATAACCTGCCCGGTTTATGTTCCTACTGCGGATCCAACTCGCCAAACTCGACAGATACTTGTTGCTATAATGTTGACCTCAGTTCCTGCGAGGGTATTCGTTTACCTCCTACTGCCTCGCTTCCTCCGCTGTTTACTACAACCGTCACAGCCGTTCCCACAGAAACGTCAGAACCAGGCTCTTCTACCGGACTCTCTGGTGGTGCTATTGCGGGGATCGCTATTGGTTCTATAGCCGCGGTAGCAGCTCTTGCCTTCCTGGTCCTTTGCTTTTTCCGGCAGAGGAAAAGATCGAAGGATTCAATATTCAATCAACCATCTCCGCGGCGTCGGACACTAGAACAAGGCCAAATGGTCTACCATCCGTCGGGAACTAGTGGTCGCCACGAAGGATATGAGGCTCTACCTAGTGCTAGGATTGCTAGAATGTCGGCTCTGGAAAACAACAATACATCAAGCGAAACAGGAGGTACACCATCAACACGCGCAAACCGTAGCGGGCGGGGCGTATACGAATCATCATCCCCCGCACCGTATGGAGAAAAGGCTCTACAACCACCACCTAGAGGTGGAAGGAATAGTTCGCTCTCCAGCTCTTCGATGCTTGATAACACAATCAATTCACCTCTGTCCGACAACCGCGGCGTGTCGTCGCCAATGTATAACGGAAGCTCACAGTCCGAACAGCTCCCCGCGTTTAAGGTGAGTGGAAATTTCCCTCAAAGTGGTCCAAAACTCCTTACTAAAGTAACTTTTAGGACTACTACTCAAGTGATAATATTAAGCCCGGAGATGATGTTGCGACTCTGTGGGCGTATGCACCTCGTGCCAAAGACGAGTTCGAACTGGAAAGAGGGGATATGCTGCGAGTACTTGGAATTTGGGATGATGGATGGGCAACTGGTGTTCGGATTAACGGCCGGGCGGAAGATTATATTCAAAGAAGGCAACAGCGGGACAGTGGACTTTCCACACAAACAGATCCCGACCAGGTGGATCCGACGCTTGGAGCGGACGTGAAGGCATTCCCCGTAAGTCCTACCAGCTCTATTATATACTGGTGCATTCCTCTAACTTTAGCATTAGCTGGTATGTGTTTGCTTGCCTCAACATTGGCAGTCAACAATCGAACGGGAGAGCGAAGAAGGCTTTGGCATCAATGAGCCTGGTCCGCAAAGCTCTGATGAAATTAATGAAAAGTCCAGCTCTTCCCCTGACCGGAAGATTGGTCCCAAAGGATCCGGTCGCTTCAACGACGACTCCAACCTGGAACAGTCTAAACGATAGCTTTGCCAATTTCGCTGATCGCATGCGGCATTCCGGCGGTTTGATTACAATCCAGTAGTCAAACATTGTACATAGGTTCCACCTGTTGCGTAAAATGGCCTTTTGCTTGAGTTCTAATAGACCATTCACGGCTTGTAACGGATTACGAACATTTATCTCCCCACGGACAGTTCTAGCTGCTAATGCTTTGCCTTGGACATAATGTTCCGTTAAGCTTTCCAATAAATCGGAGTTTTTTCTTGTATTGCTTTCTGCTGGGTTCTCTGGGCGGTCGTTGGTGGGGGTCTGCTGCTGCCCTTCTATATTAGCGGCGCCGTGTGGTCATCGAGGATGGTGCAGACCCATCTTATGTGTCTCGATTCCACCAAGTCCTTTTTTTCTTTTTCTTTTCCCTTTCCTTAGCTTTTTTTTAACCTGGCCATCCGGAGATCTATCCCACCTGTCCCTTTCATTGTTTATCTAAATTTGGCCTCGGGTAACGGACCCCCGAGTGTCGGGAAGTCCTATGTTTCGATTTATTTTAATCGTTGCTCGCTATGTCCGTTTTCCGTCTCCTTTGTTCGGCCTTCTCGCGAAGCTTTTCAGCTTACTGATACCCTTCTTGCGACATATTCCATTCAACCCTCACAACGGGTTCCTGAGTTTTTTTTTAATATATATATACATATTATTTGGACAGCGATAGTAAAGACTAATGTTAGCTTTGGTTTGGCTAGTTATCAGCTAGTCGCGAATCGATTTCTGAGTGGTTAGGTCTAGTCTTCTTGATCCGTGTTCTGCTAGTCGCCCATGATTGGCCTCCCCGGAATGGTTGCATTCTTGGCCTCCATCTGATGTGTTTTTAGCCTCAATGCGTCGTTAAAGTTAGTCAAACTGCTTACCTCCGATTCGGCGGTCGCGCCAGAAGAGATGGAGGCCAAGTGATTTTTTCCAGCCAGGTAGCTGCCTCAATGCTTTCCAATACTCCGAGCTTCGTTAACCTGATGTACTGTACAATTGCCCCATCTGAGATAGCACTTGGTTCAAAATCTCCTCACTGAACCTCTCTCACCCTCTAAAACAAGGTTTCAAAAGAAAAGTATAAAACGATAAAATAACAAACAGGTATACATATATCCCAACAACTACCACAACCAAAGGTCAAAAAGTCGAAAAAATCTAAAGGTTCTTGTGTACTGCTAGAGCAGCAATTGAGAACGAAAACCTAGGCCGCCACGACCCAAGCCTACAACTATTGTTCAAGCCCGCCATTCAAGCCCCAAAATGGTGTCACCTCGGTCGTACTTGAGTACTCGAGGCGGTTCGTCCGGCGTATGTTCGCCTTGATAATCAATAACTGCACGATATCCGCACTAACCTGCGCTACTATAGTTCACATTCGAAGAAACAGTGCTAAAGGGGCTCGCGGGCGACGGTGGGCTCTTCATACCAGAGGAAATCCCGAGTCTCCCCTCAGATTGGCAGACAGAGTGGTCAACCTTAACGTTTCAAGAACTCGCCTTCAACATATTTTCCTATTATATCGATCCCTCGGAAATTTCGCCAGAGGACTTAAAGTCTCTCATCGAACGCTCATACTCCACTTTCCGTGCCCCCGAAATCACACCGCTGGTAACGCTGCGCAATTCTGAGAATTTGCATCTGCTGGAGCTATTCCATGGGCCTACCTTTGCTTTTAAAGATGTCGCTCTCCAATTCGTCGGAAACCTGTTCGAGTATTTTCTATCAAGGAAGAATGCGAATAAATCACCGGAGGAGACAGAGACCTTGACGGTTATAGGTGCCACGAGTGGCGATACTGGAAGCGCTGCAATCTACGGGCTGAGAGGGAAGAAGGATATTTCCGTCTTTATCCTTCACCCAAAGGGAAAAATCTCACCGATCCAAGAAGCACAGATGACAAGCGTTTTGGATCCGAATGTCCACAACCTCGCTGTTGTGGGGACTTTCGATAATTGCCAGGTATTAGCGGAGCCAAAGCACCTCGTGGTAATTTAGGACCTTCGCGGTAACTTATCATTGGTTTATTACAGGATATTGTCAAGGAACTATTCGCGGATAGCGAATTTAACGCCCGCCATAAGCTTGGAGCCGTCAATTCTATAAACTGGGCGCGCATTCTTGCTCAGATCGTATATTATTTCCATTCATACTTCTCACTTCTGAAGTCATATCCTTCTGGAGATGTTAAGATTCGGTTCGTGGTCCCAACTGGGAATTTCGGTGATGTTCTCGCCGGCTATTTCGCAAAAAGGATGGGGTTACCTATCGATAAACTTGTGGTTTCGACGAATGAGAACGACATCCTAGATAGGTTTTGGAAGTCAGGAACTTATGAAATTCACGAGGCGAAGGGCAATGAAGCCGAAGGCGGAATTGCAGCGGATGGAGCGAAGGCCCATGATTCTGGAGTCAAGGAAACTCTCAGCCCGGCAATGGATATCTTGGTGTCCAGCAACTTTGAACGCCTGCTATGGTATCTTGCCTTTGAAAAGGAAACATCCACATCTGAGAGCCTGCAAGACCGCCAAGCCAGAGCCAGCGAACTTGTTAAGGGCTATATGGTATCGCTGAAGACGGAAAAGGGCTTCTCTGTCTCTCAGTCGATGCTAGAGCTTGCGCGACAGGACTTCGATAGTGAGAGAGTATCAGACGAACAGGTAGGAAACTCCCAATTTATGAATCTGAAGATCGTATATTCTAATTATGCCCCTTCCATCTTTTCGTAGACCATTGCCACGATTAAGGAGCTTTATACGCCTGGTGCTTCATCAGATCCTGCTTATACCCTGGACCCCCACTCCGCCGTCGGTGTTACTGCCGCTCTCAGGTACCTTTCGGCGAATGGACGAGATCCCAACCTGCATCAGATATGTTTATCGACCGCTCACCCAGCCAAATTCAGTCACGCGGTTGATTTGGCTCTCCATGGCATCGAAGGCTATTCTTTCGAAGACGTCCTCCCCAAGCAATTCAAGGGCTTAGCCGTAGCGGAGAAACGTGTGGAATATGTACCCCGCCCAGACAAGAATCTTGTCAAAGAGGTCGTTGAAAGGCTCCTAGAGGAGGAAAAGATATAATGGTGTGATACATTTACGGATGAAGAAAAATATTTATTATTGTACATAAAACCTGTATTATTATGAAATTTCAAAAGCTAGGTATCAATAGAGTTTTGAAACGACTGGAAGAAACAAGGAGATCGAGTGGGAACGGGATACACTTTAAACCGTGATTCCACTGTTTGGGTGAAGGGTGTAGTATGTGCAAAGGGGCCCGGACTCTATGCACGAGTTACCAAATGACAGAGTCCTGTTTGTTCAAAGGTAACCAATGGCTTATACCACCATCCGGGCGAATGGCCAATACCGCCTACCTATTCACACTCGGATGACTAATCTCATCTTGCTAATGGAGCTAACAGTCTGCGGGACTCGATATGTTATTTTTCTGCAGATGGTGAGCCCGCACCGAGTCCGACGAGTTCAAACAATATCGGCGTGCCTTCTACAGACCACCAGGCGATTCCTATTTAGTATTAACGTTAGACAACTCATCCCGAAGTATGGCAAAGAATGATTATATCCCACCTCCATAAACTAGAAGTTTTGTCACCACCTCCACATCATATCTAACACGAGGCTTCTCTATCAAACTTAGCATCTCCCGTTCTTGTTGTTCGTAAGGCTCGCTCGACATATTTTCTTCGTCTCTAGAGGTACCCGACCCTCTAGACGAGGTAGGCAAGATGCTCGATGTCGCGGAACCACTAGAAAGGAAATCTTCCTGTTGCACCTTTATTGGGGATCCGGGAGCACCATCCTGGCCCAAACTTTCCCGTCTTTTTCGCTCTCTGAATGCTAGAGTTTCATATGCGTCCGCTGCGCTTTGAGGACCAACCGAATCCGACCGTCCTCTTCGAATCATTCTTGGCAGCTGACCAATCGGAGGGATAGTTTCATCCGGCAGATGAGGCGGGACGGATTTGTACTCGCGGGCATCCATAAAGTGCTTCCGAGGCAGTGACAATCCGATTCTGCCAATCAACCTGAATAGCGGCGGAAGATATTTCAGCAGTAGCGTCTTTGCGACCTCCCTCCAGACAAATATTATCACAATGCCCATAATCAATCGAAGGGTCGAAAACACCGGTCCGACCATTTCGTAGGTGTATGGCACCGTCGCCGGAACAGGTTTGTCCCAACTGTAAGAAGTATTCGAGTAGTGCCAATGACCAACCTCGACTCCCATGACGACACCGGCAAAGGCAACACCGTCGTCAAAGCAAGGGCATGGATCCGCTGGTTCGGGGTGAATACGGACGAACACGAGGATCACCAAGCAAATTGTCAACGGCGCTACCCAGTTTCCGTACCATACCCACTGGTTGATTGTTGGGCCGTACAACCACTCCGCTATTGCGAGTATAACACCCAAGATTGAACCCGCAACAACGTCTGAGAATCCATGCATACCACAATACATTCTCCCCAAGACGATAGAAATCGCGTAGAGCGTAGCCAGTACTATATAGATCGTTCGTTGTTTTTCAGGAATTGACGGATTGTCCCGAAGCAGGAGAAGCGAGTAAAGGGCGACTGAAACCGCATTGGTACTATGCGTTGAAGGAAAACCGTACTCCAAAGCAGCCGATCCGGACTGTGATAATATTAATATATTGTTGCCTTATTTCCGGGTAGCTGCTTGAAATAACTTGCCATGGTAATACGGTGGAGCGGCGGCGACAATGGCCGTGGCAAACTAGATATAGTGAACCTATTAATATCTGCAATGGAAACTGGTGAGCAGGAGGAGAGCTGATGGAGGGGCAATACCAGAAAAAGTCCTTCATAAATCCACTAAAGAATACGCCGGCCGCGAGCACATGTACAAGGCTAAAATCACCAAGGAGATTAGCAAGCGTTAAATCGTTATCAAATTCCAGCTTGCGGTATCAGTCATACCCTCTCCCAAACTCGGTATAACCAAACCAGAAGCAGAGCGGAAGGATGATCATGAAGAAAGTGTGGGTTCCCAGATTCGCTGTCCAAGCGAAATATGTATCTAGAGGGTCGGAACGTAAGGACTCCTAGTGCATCAGAGCAATCCCAAGTTAGTCGCCCGGGTTGTCTACGAGAGCCAGGATGATACCAGGATATAGACGTCGCAAAAGGGCCCTACCTGCAGAGAAGCAAGAAAGGGTGTCTCCCATCTTATCAACGGGAGAAGCTTCTGTCGTAGACTATATCTCCACTTCGGCAATCGCAGTTTATCTGTAAGGGTGTTAGCTTGGGGACAGCATGACGACCAGAATTTACGTGGAAACTTGTCGGTGACCTGTACATACAATGGTCGAGCGGCTTTAGACCAGCATCTGGATCTCCTGATATTTTCGACATTGCCGAATCTCGGCTGCTGGATATGGGGATAGCCTATGGTCGATTCGGGGACATGTACATCCAGATCCGAGGCGGGGATATCGGTGAGGGCGATCCAGATGCCGGCCGGATTCAAGCAGGTGGCGTTGGATACGGCGCAATGTAAGATGTTATATGTACAAGCGGAAAGAAGCTGCAAGGTCGGCGAAGCGTACTGCTAGAGGAGTTGTATTGGAACTACAACAAGGATCTAAATCTAAATAGCGAAAGCAATGTTGAAAACTAAAAGTCAGAATGCATATGTTCCTTCATGAGGTCTCAAGATTTCGCTTAACAGGGATGATTACCCGAGTAGGAATGTTGTAATTCCATGCACGGCGGCGGGCTAGATGGGCTTCGTGTAAGCTAACCGTCAGCATTTACAAGCTAGCAATCTTCTGGTATCATGACTTCGAGAATACGGCAAAGGCGAAAAATTGCCTCTAGTTGCCTATAGCAATGAATGTGCAAGCTTTATGAAAGTACAATTTGAAATGGTGCACGGATATGTATCTGCCTCTCTATGATGATATACTATTACGTGACAACACAAAACTCTATATGAACCATCTACGAACCCTGTGTAAAATATAACATCGTGCTACCATTCTTGATCACAGAAACTCAATTGTTCCGGGTGGTTTTTGGGACACTATTTGATTAGATTTGGTCAGCATCGGTGCTTTGAATGCGACGAGTGCGCTTTGGAATTTATTATTTCAAACATACCGTCGTAAAGAACCCTGCAGACTCCGTCGACCTCGTTGACGATCCGGTTGCTTACATGCTTTAGAAACTTGGCATCGAAGTCATACCAATCGGCCGTCATGAAGTCAGTAGTGGTGACAGCGCGGAGGGCTATAATCTGGTCGTATCTTCTCTGATCGCCCATAACACCGACTGCCCGAGTAGGAATTAGAGCTGCGAATGCTTGGGATATCTCTCTATAAATCCCGGCCTTCTTAATCTCCTCAATGAATATATAGTCTGCTTTCCTCGCTATATCCACCTGCTCCTTGGTTATCTCGCCAAGGATACGAATCGCGATTCCTGGCCCTGGGAATGGATGGCGCCAAACGAGGTCGTCAGGGATGCCCAGAAGAGTTCCGAGTTTTCGGACTTCATCTTTGAAAAGTTCACGAAGTGGCTCTATTAATTTCAACTTCATGTTTTCAAGGAGGCCGCCAACATTCTAAATTGCATATATTAGGCACCGTGGCAAGAAATATCCTGGTTGTTATCACACTCACATGATGGGTCTTGATAGTCTGGCTTGGCCCTTTGAAACTTATACTCTCGATCACGTCCGGATACAGAGTTCCTTGAAGTAGATAATCAATCGCTTGGCCGTGCGTGGCGGTCAATCTTTCGGCCTCACGTTGGAACACCTCGATAAAGGTGTTTCCAATTATTTTCCGTTTCTTTTCTGGGTCTTCTACCCCTTTCAGCTTCGTTAAGAATTCTTCGCTAGCGTCGAATACGGTTAGATTGATTCCAAGATGCTGATTTAAGGTTGTTTGGACCTGCTGGCACTCGTTTAAGCGCATGACACCATTGTCAACTAGGATAGCGTGGAATCGATTCCCAATGGCTTCATGCATGAGTTTTGCAGCAACGGTTGAATCAACACCACCCGACACAGCGCCGATGACATGGCTTTCAGGGCCAACGATGGAACGGATCCGGTTGATTTCCTTTCCAATGAACTCCTCCATGGTCCAGTCTTGTCGGCACTTTGCGATGTTGACTGCAAAGTTTTCGAGTATTTTACTGCCAAAGGGGGTGTGCGTTACTTCAGGATGGAATTGGATTCCATACAGCGGGATCTCTTTGTGTGCTAGGCCAGCCCACGGAGCATTCGCACTGCTTGCAATCGTGATGAAGTCGGGAGGCGCCATTGATAGCTTGTCACCGTGGGACATCCATACCTAACAGCAGCATGTCCGGGTTAGTCGCTTGGCGAGGGCTTCTTTGAGAAATTTGAATCTTAAAACTGTACATACATTCGTATTCTCATCGACCCCCTCGAATAAAGCATCGACGTGAGCGGATGTACCGGGGTGGCGCTCAATTTTAAGAATTGAATTTCCATATTCCCTTTTATCCCCAGCAGCAACCATTTTACCTCGCTGCCATGCGATTTCCTGCAGTCCGTAGCATATTCCGAGAATTGGAACCTATCGAATGAGTCGATGGTTAAGATTAGAGGGGCTGGCAATAGGAACTGCTGCTGCTGCATGAGATATTACTCACCCCGAGGTCGAACACAGCCGGGTCTGCGTGAGGTGCATCTTCGGCATAAACTGAGTAGGGGCCGCCTGAGAAGATTATAGCCTTTGGCTTCCAATCTAGCTCTGCAATTTTCTGAGTGCAGGGTAGCATCTCGGCGTACACATTGAACTCGCGAAGTCGCCTTGTGATCAAATGACTATATTGCGAGCTTTTTGGGACTTAGCACATTTCTCTCCTCTACCTTCGCGTTTGTGGATTGGGCCGATCCAACAATAGGTTTTTTAGTGGAGGGATAAGTACCCAAAATCAAGAATCTGTCATGGAGATACGACAGCATGTTTTGTTAACCAGGATGCACCGGAAGGGTATTAAAGGATGGAGATTCCGGGTCTCTTGGTGTGCGTGAACATACAAGGACAGTGTCGAAGAGCTTGGAAACCTATAGAGGAGAGAATCGAAGATTTTTTAAGAAAATGTTAGACAATGCTGCTTTGTTGTTAATCTGCCCCTCCCCCGCCTTTCTTACCCCGCCGTGAACTGCTCATGAAGGTTTTGAACTCACAGCCTCAGGGCCAGAGCCCACAGTTGTCTTATCTCCCTCTGCGGTCATTTCGCCCACCCTGTTTAGTTTTGGAATATAGAATGGCTCAACTGAGAATGAACAGCGATAAAATATGACCGACTTGTGTAATAAAAAGATGTATATCGAAAAAGTTAGTCTTTCGAAAAAATTTCTGTTCTTGATCTTGCCCGTCCAAATTTTAAAAGGTAATCAAAATAAAGTTTGGAGAATGGGTAGATTGGAAAATGAGTAGATTTGGCTTGGGCGACAAAGCCTTTAAAAAAGTTTTCAAGGGTTCGGCACCAGGCTGCTGGTCTTCCCAAATGTAAAATCTTGTTGGTGTTGGTGTTGCTGGTAGGTGAGGTTAGAAACAATAGTCCCTTCAGACGGAAAGGGCAATTTATATTTTCTAAAATAATTTCAATTACCAAAAAGGGAAATTAATAGAATATTTAATTAGCCGTAGTTGGATTGGCTTGCAACACGAAACTGCCACAGACTTTCAAGAACAATCGCCAACACCACTTAACAATCATCATCATCGTTTCTATCATTGTCAACATTCAAGACGACTGCAAAATCTTCCCAGAACAGCTACTGTACCGACCCTCACTATTACCATATCTCCCGCCTAGATCTCAAATACCATGCGGTTGTCTACGGAGTTGCTTGCCGACTCTCCCTCATACCTTAACCCGCTTAAAGAAAGGGAATTGGACTTGCGAGGTTTGATATCCCATCATTGGTCCTCCTTTGCTCTGGTTTTTAACCAACTAAAATTATAACGTATAGGGCACAAAATACCAATTATCGAGAACCTTGGTGTCGCAAAGGTACATCACCCTCGTTTATTCCTATTCTGAACCCGGTATCCTACCAATACCCATATCGCCTATCCCAGTCGAGCGCGGGCATACCTTAGCTATTTTCCCCGTTACCGAAAAATTTAAAACGTGGTGCCCTCTTGCTAAACACGAGTCACCTTGTACTCTTTATGCTGATGTGTAGGATCAAGACGCAATAGACTTCACGGACAATGACATCCAGCAGCTCGGAAACTTCCCCCTCTCCCCCCGCCTAAAAACCCTCCTCCTCGCTCGGAATCGCATATCTAGCATTCAGTCCACAATCGCCAATTCTGTCCCAAATCTCTACTGCATAGCTCTCCAAAACAACAATATCGCTGAACTGGTGGATTTGATCCCTCTTGGATACCTTACCAAGCTTGTTCACTTGGTTCTGTTGGAGAACCCCGTTACCAGGAAGGAGAACTACAGACTATTCGTCATTTGGAAATGTCCTACGGTCAGGTATCTGGACTACGAGAGGGTGAGGGATGCGGAGCGAAAAGAGGCCGCTAAATTATTTGGAACGGAGGAAGATCCCTCTCAATTGGCTGCCAAGGTATGGGAATAACGCCGCGACTCCAAAAAAATCCTCCCGCTTACCGATGGTATCTAGATATTGGGCGTAAAATCCCGCCATTTCGACGTGTCCTCTACCGGGGCAGGTGGTGAAAAGAACTACAGGACCAACTACACGCAGAGCGAAAAGCTCCGGATACAGGATATGATTCGCAATGCCAAGACCCTTGAAGAAGTAGCGCGCCTAGAAAAGCAGATGCGCGGAGGTACCCTAATACTCGCCTCCGCCGAGGACGTCGAGATGAAGGAATAAGAACAACAATCCTGAAGCTGGAAGAGGGTGCTTCTGGGTATCGGAACCAGGCTGGTTACAGGAAACAAAGCCCGTTTTGGTCCGAAATATATTAATATAATTTTTTCCAATTCGACGACTTCTTTTGTATCTCTCTTTTCCCCCGGCCCTAGGGTATCTGTAATGTCTATTGGTGCACGAGAATAACACCCGAGCGATCAACGGAAATAACCATCCCGTAAGGTACTTCTAGGATAGCAACCTATTTACGCGAGTTAGCCATTGTGGTCCACGAAAAGCATGCCGTTAGAAGAGCAACATACATCCAAGATAGAATCTAAATGTGATTTGAGCATCATCTGTTGTTGTAACGATATCACCGTCGACCGAGGAGGTCTACTTGGGCCTTTGTGTTTCTTGGAATCCTTGACAACTGCCGGTCGCTCCGTCATGATTGATAAGCTGGGTACCGGGTGGGTCAACGTGTATGTTGGTTTGCCTTCTTCTGCCTCTAATCCACTAAAAACAGAGGAGTTGTCTGCTTTCCCAAGGTCCCAAAATCTAAGTTTCCTGTCTGCCCCCGATGTGATTATAAACCCTGCTCCATTTTTGTTCTCGTCTTGGGCATCGACGCCAACAGCTATGCCCCTTACGCCTCGGTCAATGCTAATCACGCCAGTGGGTTCTAATATCTGATTAGCGAACCGGGATAGGACAGCATCAGGTGTCTCGTCATCGACTCTCCACGGTTCGAAGGATTTTTCAGTTTCTAGCTCGCCATTTGCGCGGTAGATTTCTCGGCATTGACACTTATCAACATCCCAAACGGTAATCTCCCCCTGGCCACTCCCCCCGGCTATACAGACCCACTTGCCTCTTCCCTTAGAGGGATGCATAAGCATTCTGTGGATTGGGGTAGCTCCAGGCAGGCCCCATGCACGAAGACGCAATCGGAATCTAAGGTCCCAAAGGTCCAAGATACCATGAGATGTACCAACTAGCATCCATGTATGCTTTCGGTCGATATGGAAGCATGTGGGGGTACCGTGGTGGATTGGGTTTGTGAATGAGTATTCCTCTGCCATAGTACGTAGATTGAGGG
The DNA here is from genome assembly GCA_012184295.1 of Dactylella cylindrospora. NCBI lineage: Eukaryota > Fungi > Ascomycota > Orbiliomycetes > Orbiliales > Orbiliaceae > Dactylella > Dactylella cylindrospora. Next base: position 56,676 of record LDUD01000098.1, read on the forward strand.
CGACAATCCTCGACTTGTTAGTCGCGATCATAAGTATAGAAGCAATATCTAGTCTCATCAGCTGCCAGCTCAAACTCCCGTGTACCACCTAGGGCGTTCATACCTGCTCTAAAGTGTTCAATCCAGGTAGCTGTCTCCCCCAGAGGGAGTATATACTCTCGTAGTAACGTGAATTTTGGAGCTTTGGGTCCTCCGTTGTATTCAACTCTCACGATATTCAAGCTACCATTAGAGGCAGCACTAACAAAGGTATAGGTGTTTTCGACAAAGCAGAGGCATTGAATCCTTGCTCCGTTACTGTGGGTGTAAGTACCACGAGCTTTTGTGGCAACGTTTTTTTCTAAACGCCTAGCATCCCATAGTTTAACTGTGCCATCATCGGAAGCGCTTAGAAAAAAGGTGTGGTCAGGAGCGACAACAACCCGATTAACTGCACCAGTATGTTCGTTTAGCTGCGCGACCATGCCGCCGTCAGGTTTCCATGAACTAGTTGTGGGTCTCCCTGTGTTTTTCTTAATCGGTTGCCGACGACCAACGGGAACAATTAGAGGTCCGAATTCAACTATATCCGTAGGATAGTTATCGTGGAATAGAGTATCCAACAATCCAAGTACATCGGGGTCTCCGCCAGCTGTTTGGTTGCGTTAGTTTGCTGTAGCGGAGGGCTAGGTGAGTGGACTTACAGTATGAATGGCTGGGGCCACTTATGACATCCAGGCGCCCAGCAGATGGGTCGGGAAACCTTTGTTGCCTTTCGCTATAAGGGGAATGCACAGGTTGAAACTTTCCAACTGCGTTTTTTACTTCAAACCCAATTGAGGCGGTAGCCTTAGCTGATTTGAAAGGTGGTAAAAGGCCGTCCTTGGTAACTGCTCGTTGAGATGAAATGGAAGAATTGGTTGATAGCTGCTCCTCCTGCCGTCCAATTAGTTATGGGACGAATTCCGGGGGCTTTCTATACATACCATCATTGAAGGAGTTTTTTGGCTTCGTCTTGACGGTGGAACAAGCTCGGGCCCATTGTCCACGGCGAGCCTAAATGTCTGGCGGTCAGGGTGCTGAGACACCTGAGGTGATCTCGTCCCCGATGGCGATGATATGGTGAATACATTCTTTGTGCCAAACTGCTGAAGTGCTGGGTATCGGTCGTCTCCGTTCTCATCAAAAAAGATAGTCTGCGGTGTAATATCTAGGGTCTGTAAGGCTATGACGCTGTTTAGCCTAGAGTTGGACATGTCTGAACCTGGCTTCGCCCGTCTTTGTGCTGTTCTATAGACATAGTCACGCAAGAATATAAGAAGTTGTTCTTCATCTTCGACCATCCCAAGATTTCGTAACTTCTGGAGCCAATTTCGATCTTCTTCCCCTCTGGGCCCCGTCTGAACCTCTGCTAAAGCGGCTTGCCACTCCTGCGAATTAGAGTAAAATGTAAAATCTCGGAAAACCCCAGTACGGCCATTTGTTGTCTTCGACCAGAATCCGGTTTTACTAATCCCACTGGCCCAATTAAGCGCTGCATCATATATTGTCCTCTGGATGTGCCGTTTTAGGTTATTCGTTAATACTACATCAGTTACTTTGCTGACGGAGCCTCGTAGAAAAGGAGCGAGCATCGGTTCGACAATAGTCAGAACCTCCGCCCTCGTTATCCATGCAGAACTCGTAGAAATGAAAGATATTGATGCCTCTCGGATCCAAGGATTCGGGTGAACTAGAAATCGGGAAACAACGGTCATAAGTTCCCAAGTCTTGTTCTTCTGGAACAGGCCCAACTTCGCCATTCGTCTCAACGATCGTAATACTTTCGCGATCACAAACTCCTCCGGATCTGTTAGGGCTTGCATCATAAGAGGCAGGATGAATTCTTCAAGATTTGCTGAGCCGACAAAAGTCGCCATTCCGACTATGGTCTCGAAGAATGCACACTTCAATCGCCAGTCCCTGTCATTTAGATAGGTGTTTAGGTGGCTTAAAAGGACGTCGTTTGCCTTGCTCCTTCCAAAAAACACACAGAGTCTGGAGACACAAGGCAAGAAGGCTCTCCGTACATCGGAGTCCCCATCCGTTAGGAGTAAAGTGACTTGCTGCTCGAAATATGACATAAGGTCATTCTTGAGAATGTCATAAGATGACTGTGTAACGTCAAATTTAGCGGATAGTTCGGCTTGTGGATCGGCACTGGGCAAAGCTCCATCTGCTCTGAGAGCTTGCGTCATGTCCAGGAAACGAGAGGCTGATTCTGCAAGTGAGGCCATGCAAGAACCGAGAGTAGCCCGTACGATTGACCCATGCAGTTTAGTTGCCAGGAAATCATTATTCGTGATGATGGCTATATTCGGAAGTATGTAATCTGGGAATACGGAAACATTCACAGGAGATACCACCCTGACTTGTTCCATCTAGGGCAATTGGTCTAGAATTAGCACTTGAATACTTCGAAGCTTCCTACAGCTCCCTGGGAACACGTACTAATTGGGTTATCGCCTTTATTGCACCGACTTGGACGGGCTCCGCTTGGTCCTTTAAAAGAGAAATCAAATAAGGGAGACACCTGTCAACCTTGGACTCATCCGTTACCCTTTCCGCAAATGCCAAGATTAAATCGCAGGCACGGAGTCTTGCTCTGGCGCGAGCAGTGCTCCGTAAAGAAGACGTTATTAGTGTTAAGAATATCAATGTCCCGTCATCTGAGTCAACGCCGAGTCGTTGAGATTGTGGCTGATAATTTGGTATATCCAATGCTAAAGGGAATATATCACCATGAAGTTCTGCGTCTACCTGTGGATTGTCATTTGAGTAGCCAAGGAAAAATGAGATCTTATCGAAATCTTGGTATATACGATCGATTCGTTTATCGGACTCTCCCAAGTTTATATTGTCTGAAGATAATGGTGTCCTCCCAGATGTTGGGTCCGTGACAGTATTCATGTACTGGTGGAGGAAGCTGTAGAAATATTCCGGGAACGCTCTTTGCCTCCATTCACGAAGGTACCCATCCGCAGTAAGCCGTTTTGTTGGATCTACGTTTATCATATGGCTGACCAGAGATCGCACTTCCGGGTCTTCTATCTTAATGAGGTGTGTCAAGGCCGGGTCATACTGGCCCCTTTTGTATTTGAAGAGTGTCGATAGGGTGAATAGTGTTGTGCCCTCTAAGAATAACTCAGCTATAACACAACCAAGACTGAATATATCCATAGCGTCTGTGATTTTGTCCTGCGCGGAACGAGATGGACTATGAAATCTTTCCGGAGCCAAGTAGCATGTCCGCCGACCGGATGAGTCGAAAAAGTAGGAAAAGTCGGCGGGATTATCCTCCGGCAGATATGTGGGTTTGAAATGGGCAAAGTCTGACAAGTACGCCCAGTTCCATGTCGTGATTAAGACGTTTTCCGCCTTGATATCACCGTGGTGTAGTCCTTTCATATGGCAGTCCCTTAGACCACATAGGAGCTGGTATGTTATCCATCGTTTCTCGATGTCTTCTAGGAACGGAC
>LDUD01000091.1:5158-49740 GCA_012184295.1 Dactylella cylindrospora
TGCTTTGGTAGCGTGCTACAGATCCTTTGCAATAGAATACAGGATAGATTTTGAGGGTAGGTTCTATTAAGCGAGTAAACATGATTGTAAAGTAGACCTTATGAAGGAAATAACGCATGGGTAAAGAATAGATACATTCTCTAGATAATAGCTTAAGTCTAGTGTGCGATAACTTTCTTAAATCTATCCAAGATTACTAACGCAGTGAAATCAATTCGATTACAAGTCTGCTTTGTATCTTGAATTTCCCGGATTCCCTTTGAAACTAGAGGAGTGAAGCCTTAATTGGAATGTGGCTAATAACGCCAGAGTTAAGAGGCAACCCCCAGCCACAAGTGTCTTGGAATTTCGTAGACGCCCTATAACCCTCATTTCCCCAAACCCTGGTACCAATGTTGTGGAATATGGCCGAGTGGTCCTAACCGATCACCTCCCTGCCGAAGCTCTCCGATCCCTCTCGAGACGGCGCGGCCCCAGTCTATCTTCGCATCCACCAACGTTCCCGGTTAACAATGAGCCAGAGCCAGGTACATGACTAGTATCACTCGCAGTCTCAGTTACAACGGAAGTCGGTGCTGTCGAGATATTCTGCGGTTGACGACCAGGCTTGTATGGACGGTGATTCGTTCGGGGAAGGCTGACCGGTGGCTGCTTCTGCGAGCCTTGCAGGTTCGAATCCTGTTGGGAGCTTTCCACGTTTTTTTTGGCCTTCCTGGCTACTATGATGGTTGCTGGGCCGGTGTTTCATATTTTTTTTGAAGTTATAAACGTCATCGAGGGTTTGGGACGACCGGAATATACGGGTTTGTCATCTATAGACACTCTTTGGGACGAAGTGTTGAGGTTTGTTGGATAATGCACACAGGTTTGGCGTTGGCTATTGCGCCTGCATCCAGAACGATACTCCATATATCCTGTGGAGCAGAGCGAGAAGAACGATACAAAGAGATATTACTTATACTATAGGACCTTAGGTGGTATGGGCTATCAGTTCTAGTCTAACTATTCTGCTACTGCACGTTGGGTTGCACCTTTGCAGAGGGCATGGCTATCCTCACTGTTACTAAAAAAGGGATCTTAACTATAGAACTAGAACTGATTCCCTAGGCCTGAACCACTGCTAGAACTGTCTAGAGTACAGGAGAGGAAATAATAAATGAAGGAGGTGGAAAAGAGGGAACAGCTGATGCAAAACCAATCGTATATAACTAGCAACTTTCACACATTAACCGCTGCCCGGCACCCAAACACCTTTATCCGCAATGGTTGCACCAATCCAATTCCTTCCAAAAAGCAACCTCGTAGGTGTATTAAACCCGCCACAGGTATCCGTGGTGATGCAAACATTCCGTCCGCAACAACTTCCCACCGCGCAGACGCTTCCTACAGGACAGTCAGCACTGGTTCCACAGTCAGCGAGTCCAGCACATGGCGTCTGCCCATTGACGCAGAATCCTGTTCCATCTGTAATACTGGCGCAAACGCATGTTCCACCAGGACCGCAGGGTCCGAAGTTGGAACATGTCTGGCCGACGCAGGAGTTGAAGGCACAAGCCCCGTTCTTGCAGCCACCGCTTGGGCACTGTATTCAAGGGTTAGCAACTCTGTCAAAACGAAAACCGCAACGAGACGAGAACTCCAAGACCACTTACTTTGAAATAGCATTGACCGCAATTATCAGGATCGTTGAGAACATCAACGCATTTCTCCTGACATGCTGTGAGTTTGGGATCATTGCATTTGCAGTCGCAATAAGTCTCCGATGACTTGACGAATTGCTTTCGCGCAGTTTCGGTGTTGACTCCCCAGCTGTACTGATTGGCAGCCTTGTTGCATGCCCACCAGCCGAGACCTGATTGGGAAGGGTACGCTTCTCTGCATTTACCCACGGTGCATTGGTACATCTGCTGGTTGCATGATTGTAAGTCTTCGCTGCAAGTACCTGCGTTGGATATCCAGATTAGCAAATTGCTCATACTGTGTGGTATTTACTATCGGGTTAGAATACATACTAAAGCAAACATCGTGTCCATTGCAGCAGTCGTGGAATTTATATTCCGGAACATAATAACCAATCCCATCATCCGTTCCGCAACCATTACTCGTAATCGGGACCGGCGGATTCTTCGTAACAGCCGTCTGCGATTGACCGAGGCACCTCTGACCATTGAGAGGATTCTCAACCGGCTTCGGAAGAACAAAGAATCCCTTAGGAACCTCGATATCACGTCGAAGTCGTGCTTTGGTCAACACGAGGTTTGTGACGAGGACCTTGTTATCGACGGAGGTGAAGATAAACTGGTATTGCCCAAGAATACCAGCTTTCACCTCCCCGGTGCAGAAGACGGAGAATATACTAGTTGTTCTCAGCACGAAGTGGAGGTGAATGTGGACAACGTCGGGGGATGTGGCTTACGTGGTTATGTATTTCTTCCCTCCGGGTCCCACAACGAAAGCTTGCCCGTTTGAGCTGGTATAACTTTAGAATGGTGCGTAAGGACATTTCTTCAATTTGGAACCTCACCTCTCAGGTACAAATCCAACAGTCCCATCTTCGAAAACCGCTAGGAAAAGGCCACCATCGAGAACCAAATCGTACACCCTTAACCTCTCTGTTAGCATGAGAATACATTACGAGGATATAAGAAAAACTTACCCAGGAATCGGACTTGCTGGTTTGGAGAATGTAAATTTAGGCACATCTTCAATAACCTCGGTTGGAAGGCTAGCAACGCCGTCAACGTTGATGATGGGTAAAGCTTTCGTGGGTTCCAAAAGTTCCTGCATTCATAATATTAGACATGTTTCTTCAGACCATGAGCCGCTCATTTAAGATCAAAAGGAGCACTTACAAACGGCGTTGACGAATCCGGGTCGACCACACACTCTTCGTATGTTGATGGAATTGGCGGATTATACGCTACGTACGTATACGACAATTAGCAAAGTGAACCATCTTCACAACGGACACCAAATTATATTTCAAGATGCCTTACCCTCGCCTGGCGGCGTTGGGCTAGCGTCGGTAGTCGTGGTCGTCGTGACTGTAACGGTAGTAGCCTACAAGCATGGTTAACAGAAAACTTCATCGTGTAAGACTACCCACCATACTTACATCGACAGTTACAGTGACGGTCCCCTCCGTCACACCCAAGCATTTACAAGCGCTGCTGTATCGGCGAGGACCACCGCAAGCACTCGCATATTTCGGCAAAGTCTTCGTAGCGGCCCCGTCACGTTTGATCAAAGGGACCGGTGCACCGGTAGTAACGGTTTCCGTAACAGTTATGGTGCTACATTACCAGAGCAGGCGGTTAGATACATATTATTTTTATATTTGCAATTTCTAATCGGGAAGTTACTTACGAAAGTACGGCGGTAGCAGTAGATACAAAATAGCTGCTACAATCTGTGCTCGCAGCTAAAGGCCTGGTCGTGCCCTTGTGAGTTCCGCGAAGAGCACGGAGGCAGTTGTCCGCATTACATTTCGCAGAAGTGGTTTTGGTAGAGTATGCTAGAGAAGGCAGCAAAGCTACCCAGGGAATAAGACCAGATAGCTTCATTTTTAATGATGTCCAAGGCACAATATCTTTGCCGACTGACTATCTCTAGATTGACTTGAATACGGAATTGCATAGGTCCTTATATAGACCATACGGTCCGTTGAGGCTGCTAAGTTTCATGAATCCCATTTTCTTGGGTCCTAAGCCAGAACTATTGCTCTCGGACTCCTCTCACAATCCGAAGCCAAAAAAAAAAACCAACATTCAGCCGGGCACTCAAGGGCCAGAGCTGGAGTCCGATCAGAGCGAAAGCCTCCCGCTCCTTCTTCTCCGCAAACATGTAAGGAGGGCGCAGCATCATGCATCCCCGAAAAAATTTTCCTCAGGATCACATCTCATATATTCCGAATTGGAAAAAAGAATCAGGTTTGGCGTTCCCTAAATTCCATGGCATGATCCAACAATGTCCATGAGTATTTCCATGAAAGGGAAACCCTTCGATGTCCAAGCCAAATTATACGGCAAGTTGGGTTGTTTTATTCCAAAGCCTCGTGCGGCTGGATTCCATTCTCCCCACAAAAGTTTCTAGACTCAGAGGGCGTTGCGTTCCCCGGTCCACCATGATCTCATGATCCTCAAAGGGCCGGTAGAACGATAAAATTACTTCACGGCGGCCCTCCTCCTCCCTTTGTGATGGTGGCTGCATAGTTACACTATATATATGCAGGGCGCAGATACAGATTCCGAATAGTTTGGATTGGCGGGACCCCTCTCGCGAATCACAGCTGCAGCATGCGGCCCGTTGAGGGCAAGGCTAGAAGCTTCCTGCGGAGTGCGTTGTGAATTGTTGTAGGAAAAGAAAAGAAGGTTAGTATCAGCCGATTGCAATTGTCGGGGTTATATATATGCAAGCCACAGGAATACCCTGCGTGAAAGCTCGACGGATATAACCTCCGCTTCAGAGGCGAACGGAAGTACCCGGGAATAATTACTATTAGATCTAGATATTATTTAGAAAGCGTTCTCGGTTTGCTACCATAATTACGTAAATCAGATCGAGCCTCAGCTAGAACCCTTGCATATTCACGGTAACACAAGCGTCGGAACCTTCGTCCGATAGGTTAACGAATATTCTATCCAGGGCGGAACACGGTACGTAACAGAAACGGCGCAAAAGTCTTCCATTGAAATATGATATGCCATTTGTAGATTCTAGTAAGATCAATACAGCCTTTCCCTTCCTTCTTGTCCGTGCACTTCCCCCAGATAGCTATCTACAAGAAAAAAACCCAGAAGGAAAAAGAAACGCCCGCTAAAGCCGCTCGACATTGATGAAAAAACCAGGGGATGAAATTGGGATGATACATGAAAAGCAAGATGTGAATATTATAATCGTAGCTATGATTTGGGGTAGGATTCTTTCAGGAAGCAAAAGTGCAAAGGATGTAAAGATCAATGCAGATGGAGATTATAAATAGTAGATAAAGGGAATATGTCAAGAGAAGAAAAGAGGGTCCGTGAGGGGAGTGCTATTCTAAAACGATTGTTGAGCAAGTACTTTTTTATCTCGGTTTCTTGTGGTTCCTGTAATCGTCATAATCTCGCTATTCTCTAACACCTGAAATGGAAAAAAAAGGAAAAAGAAAAGATGCGATATCGGAAGGGCCAGATGATGTAGAGTGAAGGGTATCATTATGATATAAACAGACAAGAAAGCAAAAAGGCGAAGTGCGGAACCGCCCACTCTGGTCCTAACCGGCGAAATCCGACCCATTGAAAACCAAGAAGACATAATTGTAAAGCAAAGTTAAAGAAAAAGATTTATATTTACCGAAAACTGCCACACCCTGTCTCGTATACCAGACAGGGTCAATTCGATGACTACCTCACCGATACTCCCCAGGTGGCTCAATCTCCAAGCTCAACGTTGAAATCTCGTCTTTCGTCAACGTCGCCATCCAGAGACACCTCTCGCAGATGCCGTCGACCGGGGCAAAGTCATACTTTGTACTCGCATCAACTAACCTCAAGAGCTTCTTGACGATTTGTGCGGTTTTCTTGTACTTTGTCCAATTAACGAGTGCAGGCCCGTTCGGGGTACCTGCAACTTGTGATGCCATGGTAGCAGTATGGATAAGGTCATGCGTGAATAATCCGACAAATGGAATGCATCCGCTCTCGCCCGTGACCAAATCCATCTCTCTCCGGAGATTGTGATAATTCATATTTGGTTGAACAAGACTCTCCAAATCTCGGAAGGTTGCTCTGTCTGCTTCCGTAACAAGACTCCAAGTCTTCTTTAGACGCGCTACATCCGCGCTAAGTAGGGCGATGACGAGTTGGTACGTTGTAGCGAAGTTTTGAAGGCGGCGGGCATGGGCTGCAATGTGGATGTACTTTGTAATGCAGCGAGCTCGCTCAAAGATATCGCGGGTCATGACGATTTCGGAGGTAGCCCAGCTTACCATCTAAATGTCACTCATGTTAGCGGCCATACGTCCTCCAGATGAAGAAATTCGAGCAACTTACTAGGTTAAACCGAGCAACAACAATTTCCACTCCTCTAACGTCATTATTCTTCAAAAATTCAACCCAATCTCTAAACGGCTTGCTAGTCGGTTTCCATCGCAGCTCAACGAGTTCCTTCCAATCAATCTCGGTTAAAGCGTCCTTCTCGATCAAAGTAAACTGCTTTGCTAGCAACTCGGAGTCATAAGCGAGAATGAAAGGAAGATGAATCGCGGTGGCATGAACCCCAGAATCTACCCCTTTTCGAAGTTTGTTGGCTGATCGGTATTTGACAGAAAGAGGATCAACCTTAGTCTCTGGAGGGATAATTGTCGACATATCTACTGTGGGTAGACGATCCGGATCTAGATCTGTTGATGTGGTGACTGCTCTATCTAGTGTTAGGGGTGGGCTTGGGGGGTGGCGCATAGGATGAGATGGAACGCCAGCTTCAGCAAGTAAGGCTGAAGGCTGCAACCCGGGTAGCACGGATGAAGATATGCTAATAGGCCGCGGGGGAAGTTTAGTCGGTGTCAGATCGAATGAGATCTCTGAAGAAAGGTCGCTCATGGACTCCTGATCGAGTTCCTTCTCCGAAATTTCAACCTTCGGTTCCGACGGCCCTGCGAGTGCCATCGCCTGGAGTTCCCGTTGGATCTCGGTGATGCTCAGGGTTCGGTGATTGTCAACAGTATCGGGGACTGAGAGAAGGTTCGTATTGCCAGACAGTATCCTCGCATCTATAGGGTTATTTTCTTTGTCTGTATCATCATCTTCCTCCTGATCAGATTCAAGTAATAGGAAGGAATGGGTATTTGGCTGAAATCCAAATGGGAATCCAGATGTCTTCTTCTCATCAAGATCTAGACCATTAGCACCAGAGCTTGGCAGAGGGGTGAATGTGTCGTGATCGATGATTTGCCTTTGACGCTGTTTCTTCTTCTCTGGAGGTGCAAGCGTGGTTGGGCGAGCAGATTCGCCTTCGGAATCGGATTCTTCAACCTCTTGCTCATGAATTTGGATGATTGGAGCGGCCGAGGAAGAGGGCTCTGCTTGCAAGGCTGCTTCACGCTCTCGGTGAATTGACAGTGCCCGCTCCAGCTGTTTTCGGTTGTAGGTGCCCTCAAGTTTCGCTAGCGCAACTTCGATGCCTCCATCGTCACTCATCGTGTCAGACATCTCCGCCAGTTTCAGGATCCCTGCATCGAAGGTGTTCTCCCTAGTCTCATCCTCGCTGCCGCTTGGGTCATTTTCACTATCATCTCCTTCCTCGTCATCATCCTCATCCTCCTCATCTTCGTCGTCCATGCCCTCATCATCTTCGTCTTCCTCATCGTGGATAGGCTCCGATGGCTTTGCTGCCGGCTTCACCATTGTCATAGCTCCAAGTGATAAAACACCCTGTTGAACGTTCGGTTGCAAATACATCTCTGTTTCAGGGTGTTTCTGCCAAATCGACATTGACGAATCTGAAAAGGTTTCAATCGTCTCCAAGGTCGCACTGGACTGCTGCCTTGCGTGGTTGCCTAGATCTCCGATACTCTCGGCAGCTTTAAGATCACCACCCCCTGGCCTACGCCTTAACATCCTACCAGGAGGGCGGCTGAAAGGAGAATTAATTGACTTTGCATTAGGAGAGCTAAGCAGAGACTCATCTTCGACTCCATCATCCACATAATTCTCTGGGATGCCACCAGAAATAGTACTGCTAAATAGCGGCCTCGGCTGGGTTGGAACAAACTTTCCAGTCATCGCAGAGTCATAGCTATCAACAGATGCTTGATGCTGATGGCTAGGTTGGAAAGGTTGAGATTCTTCAGGAGCCTTCGCTGAAAGATCAAAAGAGAAAGATTTTGTTCGCCGAATCTCGGAAGAATTCGACGGTGAGGGTGTGACAACACCACCGCCACTCCAGTCATCAGCAACCTTCTTCCCGCTCTGTCGTTTCTTCGTTAAATCCTTCTCAGTTCCTGAACTTGACCTTTTACCTCGAGACCAGATCCTCTTCGACTTGGCTTTTGGAGTTGAGGCGAGCTCATTATCTTCCTCCTGGCTGCTCGAAGGGCCAGCGGGTTCCTCAAGCTCTCGACCTTTCCCCTTGGATTCCTTTGGACTCGGCGTCTCTTGCATGGTAGTAAGAGCTTTACCTATTGTCAGGGTAAGCTTGCTGGCGTTAGGGTCAGACCCAAAGCCACCAATCGACGTCATATTCGAACGCCGGATTTCATCTTGTAGGGCATGATGGAAAGCTTCTACCACACCAGCGCCTAGGAGATCAATTCTTGTTGAAGCACTTGGCGACTCAGAGGCCAGAGACTCCGTCCTACTCAGAATTCCAGTCAAGGTTACGTTGCGTCCCTTCTCCACCACATACTTTGCCAAAGCCTCGGAAGGGCCTCGACGATGCGTTGGCACGGGAGGTATGTTTTTATCTTGAACCGGGGCTGCACGGCCACTCAATGCACGCCTCACGTTGACAAATAACCGTTTGACACTCGGACCGGAGAGAGCACCCTTCCTCTGTCCCTGCTTGAACTTGCCATTCTGGATTTTCATCTCCGCTAGAGTCTTCTCTGTAGGTGTGGCAGGAGCCATCATTTCGACAACAGCAGTAGTTGGAGGCTTCAAATTTCCACGGACCAGGTCACCTGCGTTCGGATAAGGGCTTGTCACGTGAGGGGAGGTACCCTGGAGAAACTTGGGAGCCTTCGGGGGGTGCCAATTCTGCCGTAGAGGCTCAGTGTAGGAACCACTTCTCTTATGCGAAGATGCCCTATCACTTTTGCGGCTACCGGAGTGAAGAAGAGGCTTCCATCCTTTAGATGGTGAGGATGACAATGACGGCTGTTGGGGTATTGCTGGATTAAATGGGCCGCTGGGCGGATTCGAGGTACTATGCACGCTGTTATAGGCGTGTAGGCTACTGCTATCACTAACGGGTCTCTGTTTTGGTTTCGAGTGCATCGTTCTTGTTGAATCTTGAGCTCTCGCTAGAGTTGGGCGAGGAGGTTGGCGAGCGGGGGCAGCAGCGTTGATGATATCTCGAATCAATCTTTGGGTTGCACCTGATGCGAATGCTGAACTTGACGGCAACCTCCGAATACTACTCTTAGAGTCTCTTATTCGCCCCTTCCCTTTTCTTCGAGTCCAATCTTCTTCAAATGCTGCTTTCAAGGACTTTGGATCCTGCCTCGTGCCCGCGGCGCCACCCGGTGTAATGTGTGAGTCGATCTGAACCTCCTGGTCATTCAAACCACCAGGTATCCCATCCCAATACAAAACTGCCGCCTTTCTCCAACACTTCTTCAATTCTGCCAAAATATTCATATTACTCTTGTCGGCTCCAGGTCGAACGTACACATCGTCAGATAACTCGTTGAGCAGATTCACAAATTTCTCGCGCAGTTCAAGCGAAGGAACGTAGTCGTCGGCAAAATAATTTAGTAGCCAGTGTCGGATCGCCACAAATGTCCTAACCCTCACAACCTTGCCAATTTCGTCGCCTCGGTCGATAGCCCACCTCAGTCGTGCTATTAAATACAGGACCAAATCATTCGGTGTCATGAACGACCTGAACGTCAGGAAGAAATCGGACATGAATTGATAATCAAGGAAAGCGGCGGATGTAATCTGTGCAATAATTCGGGGCGGCGTAGCAGCCGTAATGTCGCGAGTTCGGGGTTCATATCGTACAATCGAGGGCTCATCGCAGGACGGCGGAAAACTGAGATTATCATATATCGAAGGCTTAATTTTCTGAAGCCCACCAAACATGATAGGTTCTGAAGCCTGTAATGCCGGGCTGGGCAAGGCGGTCGTTATAACGGAGGATATGCCCGACGCCGTTGGGGGAGGCTTCTTTCGGTCGTTCGTAGAGAGCCATGGTAATTTGAGATCCGTATACATATTTTCCCATGAAGATGTTTTTCTCCCTGATGTAAGATTTGACTGCGGAGGCAGGCTAGATCCCAATATAAAAGGTGTTCCGGAGGGCGAAAAGCTAGGGGATCCTAAGGTACCTCGTGGGATCGGGACATCAAGATGTATCGGAGCTTCGGTGGGACCAGCAGTTCTAGGTCGAGGGGGAGGTTCAAATTTCTCAGTCACGGGCCGCGAAGGCACTCCCTCCGACTTTTCCTGTCCCGGCTTGGAGTGGTCGCCTACAATCGACAATGATCTTGCACGATGCTGCGTGACTTTTGGTATCGGGGGTGAAGATGGAGGAGCTTTAAGCGGGGCTTGCCAATTGGGAGAATCGGGCGGCGTAGTGGTTTTGGGAGTCTTTGGAGTATGCACCGAAGAAGCCTCAGTCGTGGTTGGTATAGGTGGAATTGGAGGGGCCGTGATTTTCAGATTCGGAGCAGAGATCTGGCGAACTTCTTCAGGCGCTTCTCTTAGTTCGGAAAGCGACTGCTTTTGGTCTGCGGTCTTCGGAGGCGTGGCAGGTCCGGCAACAAAAGGATCTTGGACTTGACGGTTTACCGGTCTATAAAGGATGTAGAACCATGGGTGGAAGCCATGGGTGGTCAGCTTTCAGCTTCGGGATTTGGGCAAAAACATCCAAATAAACTAAGTACGAAGGTAAAATATGCGCGGTGGTACAGAACTTTAATTTCCTTTGGGCAGGCAAAGGTAACGTTGGTGAGCAGGATTATCCAATGCTCTGCATCGTGTACCATGCTCGCCTGGGATGCATGGAACCATGCTGATTGACCAAACGGGCAGCTATGCGAAATTTCAAGGAAACAAAAGGCGGGAAGCCAATTAAATAAAATAAAATCGGGATCACAACTTCAAGCAAGAAAGTCATAAAAAAAAGAAACTCCGATACGAAACAAGGCGCGAAAGGAAAATCGAATAGATAAAAAGAAGGAAAGGAACAACAATATCAAAAAAATCGCTGTAAAGGAAAAAGTTGTTATATTACCTTAGGTACATCATTCCGTTACTACCAACACTTGCGACAGCAAACTGCTGCCCGTACCCGCCACCACTCCTAGTCGATGGAGTCGTACTGTATACGGACCCCGAAGAAGATGGAGGCGGCGGTGGTACGAAATCTGATCCGGCGGCATTGTTTAGCGACTGCGTCATCATTCGGAGGCGTTCCAGACTAGTCATGTTGTGCACAACATTGTTAAGTACCACAGGCGGTTCTGTGACAGTTTTCTTTCGTCTTCGAGGAGGCGTGAGAGGAAAAGGACGCTGCAGCTGGCTCCCGCTGGAGGTGGATCTCAACTGCGAAGCAGAGGAGTGCGAATGTAACGAAGGAGCCTGGGACGGCGGGACGGTGGAATGTTGTGAGGCATTGGTTGATGTCATGACTGTTGATGCCGTTGAATTTCCTCGCCGCCGTCGAGGAGTTGGATAGTAGAACTTCTCCGTGGCAGAAGATCCTTGCCTCGATCTCTGCGGTCGCTGTTGGTGCTGTTGGTGCTGCTGCTGCTGTTGGTCGAGCGTTGCCATTTTGAGGATATCCTGCGAGAAAAAAAGCCTATATGCGCTGTACGAATCTCTCCCTCCCCCAATATCCCACGCTTAGAAGCCAAAAAAAAAAAGGTCGTATTCTAGTATCCAATGCAGTAAATCGAAAGGTCGGGTGAAATACAATTGTATTGTATCCAAAAGGTCAGTCCGAGATCCCAAGGAAACCGGAAAGGTATAATAATCTTAAAAATAGAGGCCTGCTGTTATAATTGGGTCCGAGGGAAGAGGGTGGGTGGTTGTCCACTTCTTGTATGTACTTCCTCGTGCGTCGACTAGCATACGCTGTCAAGCTTGTACACCCCCCGGCCTACCGCCTACCCATCTACGAATATTATAGTTTCCGTAGTCCCTTCTCCCTTGCCAATAAATCAAAACCCAATGACCGGTTAGAACAGGGAATGAAGAGATAGTAGGAGAATGGGGGGAAAGAAGGAGTGATTGTTCGCTTCTCAAAAGCCGGGGCCGACCGTTATTTCGTGCAAACCAGAATGTTCGAAAGTGTGAAAGAAAACGAAATGTCCACCAGGGTTTGACTTTGACGCACCCAGGTCAGTAATCTACACTAGGAAGGAGAATCGTGTGAAGAAGCGACCCTATCTGCACCGAACCGACTTGTGACAATGTTGGAGTAGGGCAATGGCGGGAGACGACAATAGCGACGGACTTGCACGTGGCGGGCGGCGATCCAATGAACGGTCTTCTCCATGAGCGACGAGGTTCATCAGAAGGAAAATAAAATAAGAAAAAAGGTCATAGACACATGATGAGGAGAAAGAAATTTCTTTTATTTTAAGAAGCGAGAAGAAAATATGAGAGACACAAAAGAGTCTGTTTTTAGAAGCTTCGTTTTTCTTTTCTATGCATAAGAAGAAACAAATATTTATGTAGTATACGGAATATAAAAGAGGAAAAAGAATATGTCGTGATAGCGAGCGGAGATATATACTAAATCTGTGTCCGCGGCGCGTTTCGAGGTCGTTTCTGAATCTGCCAGAGCAAGACAGAAGAACCAGCCAACAGCAAAGGCCAGAGCGACAAACGAAGTGTAGAATGTTATTCGCTTGGTCGGCTAGTTATCATTCATCCAAATTCATGCGAGTGGGGGGAGAGGAGGTAAGGCAGGAGAAAGGATCGTGGGTTAAAAAGTAGGTAACAGTATGCTGCTGCTGATCAGATGGTATGTCCAAAAGTTGCATGTAATACGCGAAAGGATTAGTGAAGTGGAGCGTGAAATGGGGGCAAAAAGTAAAGATGGCGATGGAGATACAAGATCCAGCTGAAAAGAGAGAGAACGAGAGGGAGAGGGAGAGAGGGATGGGGAAAGCGAACGAAAAAGTAAACCTGACGAAGCCTAGAAATAAAAAGGAAAATAGCTTGCAAGAGAGAGAGAGAGAGAGAGCCCGTCAAAACAACAAAGTCCAAGTCGGAGGAGTGGTGAGAAATTATTGGCTGGGTGTACCAAACAGACGGGTACTATCATCATCATCATCATATCGTCCATCTTGGGCTTCTTTTCTTTTTCCTTCCGTTCCGCCCTGCCAATGCTGGCCCCGAATAATAAAAATTGCTGCCCTGGATTTAAGCTGGTCTGAGAACAAAACAAAAAAAGGATGGGACCCTTTCCCCTACAAAGGGAATAAATCCAAGAGAGAAACAGCACTTTGACCGAACCAGACTTTTGGGTAGCACGACTGACAGCCAACACCCAATCGAAGCCCTGTCGGACGACGTGGAACGTTTCCTCTTGTCCTCTCTAACCGACCAAGAACAAGGACCCATCGGAGTGCCAGGGGCTTCCGCCGCCGACCCATTCTACTCTTCTAGTCCTCCTCCACATGTTTCTCATTCTTACTCTCACTCCTCTCACTCTTTTGGTCTAGACAATATCATTTTTTTATTTCTCCAAATTACTTTCAGGTCCAACCTCAACTGTTCTCAGCCAGTCGGAGATACATGAAGTCCAAGCTCGTTTCCGCTGTTGTCCAATGTATCTCGAGCATTCGTCTGTCCAAGAAAGTGGACTCAGGCAAACAATGATGCCAACCCCCCCAGGCATCGACAGGATGAACCAGACTAGTCCTCGAAAGAGTACACCTAGACGAGGCGGACGTTTTAGCCTTTGACATCTGAATTGTTCTTCCTCTTTTTTTCCCCCCTCTCATTATACCTCTAACCACCCTGCACGATGTATCTTCCTGATAATGGGAGATCCGTGCATCAGCGGTCAGCGAAAATGGCGTTTTTTTGCGTTCCCACTTGGTCGCAAGGAGCCAAAAAAAATTCCAAGCCCACCCACAAGAATCTCCAATTGAGTCAACGGTTGATATCATGATGTTTGACTGCGATGACGTCCATCGCAACAAAACCTGCCATCATATTTTCTCTCGCCGCTCTAACCGCACCCCTAATGAGGCTTTTTAGAATGATTGTCTGGTTTTTAAGCACCGATGGCACGGCTTCGGATTCAGAGTCTAGTACTGTCGATCTCTCAAACTTCGTACCCAACTCGACGGTTCCTGCTCTTTAGCTTCGTTTTTCCTTGCTGATAAAAGTGCCTCCCACCCCAGTCGCAGGACGAAACTTGAACGGCGGGTTTGTCTGTCGGCTGAACTCCCCACTGGCAGATGCAAGTGCTGGGATCACCCTCAGAGCCGGCTTGGCAGCATTTTGGAAAACATGGGGGAAGAGGCAATGGAAAAAAATACTTGACTGGAGAAAGCTTCAAGCGGCATTGTGTATACGTACACAAGACCAAGTAGCCTTGCATTTCGAAAGGATAAAAAAGTTCACGGCTCTATCTAGCATGAGATTCTTCTTCTTTCCCCCCGTCAATTGGCGGCCGAGTTCTCCCTCTTGAGCGCATAGTTTTGAATATTATATGCAGGTGGCGCTGGGCTTGTGCAGCAAAGAAACCTTCAATTTTGCCAGGCACCCGTTACCCAATTTTTCCTGCAGCCTACAGCGGTGAACCATGAAACGGACAAACCCAGAGCAAGCCCTTGTCTGGCGCCTCCAAGGTCACTTGATCGTGTCGAGGTACGATCGAGGAAACAAAACCAAACGAATCATTCACTCCTTCTTTGCCTTTGCAAAATCATGTCATTAACAATGGGGGACAAAAAAAAATCGCTTAGACACCCGCTGCGCCGACCATTAACGTTATAAATGATCCTCGGAAAATAATCGAAGGGGAAACCCCTCGGGCAATTTATGAGTTTCATTTTTCTCCTCGGAGACAGGCACATGACATCTCAGGTACCCTTCTTTCAAAATTTTTTCTAGAAAATCTTGGCCGTCTAAGCTCGACTCCACATTTTCCTTCGCAAAAAAAGGTATTTAGTGTGGGTGGGTGGGAAGATCTTGAACGAAGCGCCGTTACGTCTCCCCTCTCTCCACCGAGACTAACCAGCTATCGACTAGTCTGTAAGACTAATGATATTGTCAGAATATAGTAGAAGATGGTATTGCATATCTAGACTCATTGCCCGTCATTATATCACGACTGTTCAATGAAAAAACTAGAAAACGCACGCATGTGGCACCGGCTGCAGGCGGGAAGCAGTCTTTCTAAATACGAGCCGCCAAAGTCTCCAACCTCCTCAATAGCTCAAGATTCTAACCAACAACCACGATGAAGAGCAAATCAACGATGATTCGTGCTGGTGCTTGACTCTATACACCTAAACTCCCAATTGGCTAAGCTGTGGGTCCGGGAGCTTATCTGAGGCAGTCAACCAGCCAAGATATGTCTGTTTGGTCTGGAAAACGCCAGACTATAATATATTGGCATCGGTCTTAATTATCTTGACCAACTACCTTCTCCGGAGTAAGTACCCATTGTAAGGTACCAAGGCCGCTCACTCTCTTGGTAGGCCCATGTCGCACAGACATAGACACATGCACCCAACATACAACACATTTTAAGACCTCTCCAGCTGATTGGGCACCCGAGCCCTCCGATCCTTCCATCCACCAACCTTTTTTTTCCCATCCATCCACCCAGCCGAAAGAGAGACCAAGACCAACCAGCATGCGCCCCTGCTGCTCATTATTTGACGGAGCTTATAGGGAGATCTCCGTAATCTACGGCTCTGATGTTACACAAATGCAACAAGGCAACGCCAGAACTCAGATTTCCCCAGATTTTGTAGAAACTCTATGACTTCATACGAAATGCTGTGATTATATTTCTCTAAGAAGCCTATATTCATAAATTATGAATATTGAACTTGGAATAAATATCAATTTTCTGCTCGGCTTCTCATCTTCTCCTCTCATTCAAAGTGGGGAAACCATCTAGATTTGGTTTAATGAGGAGAAATGCACGGTTCAGCCGCAGTACCTCCGAGTCCGACGTGTTTCTCGTACGCGAGACCGAGGGAAAGACAGGCGAAAAGAGGAGAATAGAATTTTTTTTGAAAAAAAGTATTAAATAGAGAGAGAGGGAATGATCTTGGCTTCACCGTAACTCCATCCGTCGTTACTACCCGCCAAGTCCTTGGTTAAGTCAAATATATCGTGCAAAAAATTCGCATTCCAAAGCCAGCCACGATGCGCCTCCCAATCGCCTTCCTCTCCGCGGTCCTCCTACTCGCAAATCTCGTGGCCAGCAGCGCTATTGTCGAGCGTCACGACAAAAAGCCGGTGAAACTCACCGTCGTAAAGATTATTGAGATTCTGAAATGTCACAAGGCGGATAAATGGTGCACCAGCTACTTGAGATATCCCACCAGGACTCCGACCACGACGAAGACCAGAACCGTTACGCGCCGACCGTTGAAAACGAAAACGCATACGTTTTCGAATTGCGTGTCCACGGAGGCGTATACTTATGATACCACGACTCTTTATGTTGGGCCAGCGACTACGAGTATGTATCATTGTCTCTACCTAGTTATGACGCTATCTAGGGATCGAGATGTTAACATTATTATTGTTGATAGTTACGGTTGAATATGACACTTCTACGTCAATGCAAGTCCCTATTAGATAGACTGGTTTATAATACACACGAATACCCCGCTAACCAAGTCACTTCCCATCCACAGCTCCCTCATCTTTGGTGGTGAAGAAATGGAAAAACTGAAAAAACGCACCGTAAAAACCAAATACCCAGACCCGAGGCTCGAAAACCAAGACCCGAAATCCATCTCCAAAGCCTGCTCCTCCATCGCCCACAAACTCCGAACGAAAACCGTAACAAAAACCAAAACGATATCTTCCACAACAATCACCGTCACCGTCTGTAGCGATACTACTTACCCCTTCGTCCTAGCTACGGAAACAGCCCCTTCTACAATCTTCTACGGCCCGGGGTTTCATACAGAGACGATTGCTACTACGACGGAGACTATAGTGTATTTTTGCAATGGATACGGTATTGGATGCGCGACGCAGGTTCCGACGCCTTGCTGCGATGAGAATTTGACTTGTACGAATATTGGGGCGGGGTATCCTCAGTGCGTTCCGACGAACTCAGATGCGTGGAGCACGCTTTGGGATTTTTTGACGCCGGTGCCGGAGGTTTGAGGTCATTAATTGATCATGGGGGGCCTTGGTAAAGATGGGTATGGGAGGTGATGCAGTTGGAGATGTGGTTTCATGAGAGTGAGGTGCGAACGCATATGCTATGAGATGTCAATTAATACCTTGATACGTGGCTGGTTTATACAGAACCAGTTTATGAGGCTTGCACTGAGCTCAATTATATCTGAACGAGCATAAACAGCCCACCCGCTAAAATTTACGCATATCACTTATGATATAATTCTCTTACTCGAACCTATATTAAGAAAACTGGGGACCTCGCTCGCCTAAAGATTCCAAATATTTAATATATAATTGCTCTCGCCACCATTTTCATGCTGCAAGCGCGACACTAGTACTATCGTACTAGCTCTAGCTTTAACTTTACCAGGGTAAAGTCTAGCGCAAGGTATACATCAATCAAGATATGCAACGATACGGGTACCTGACCAAAGTCTCAACATTGGGGATTAAAGTTTCGATAACTGACGTCTGAGGCACACCTCCATCCCACCTGCATGGCTGGCTTGGCCGGGTCTTGGGAGTTCATTCAAGACATTCCAGGCAATTACCTGTCCAGGGTGGTTTTGAGAGACTTGGCCGCCACCACACCATCTAAAAAATTTAAAAAGATAAAATATAATAACGGATCAAAGGGGAACAAAAAGACAAGTAAACTTGTATATGTACCTTCATTGATGTCATTCCACGCATTTGGAAAAATGATCATGATAAACCCGCTCGAACGAAAAGATCTAAGTTTCGAAAATGTTTTAAAGTCGCCGACGGGTATGATTTCACGGTCGAGAGGAGGAGGCCAATCTTATTGGTCATGATCTCGCGATAGACCAACACCACTTGCAATTCTAGGCAACTACAGAAGAAGTCTCCACAGGATCAAACGATTTGGCTTGATGATACTATTATACAGTTAGACCCCCACTGTTACAACATTTATATTTTCTTTCCACGATATACCTCTCTTTGCCCTTATCTAATGCGAGGTACCAATGTTTTTCAATGCAAGATAAACAAGTCTGCGTGATTGGGGCCGCCGCCCCGGGGGAGGGATATATGTATATGCACGATGCAGGAGAGGGAGGCGAAAAGCGGCAGACTTTGAGAATTAGGGTTTATCTTCCCGACAGGTATCTTTTGTTCAATTAAATAATCCTATAAGCATATGAGGGGAATTATTAAAATTATCAGGGGATCTATTATCGATTGAGGGGAGGTCTCGAAGCCACATGGCTAGTGCATGAACATCCAACGTGGGCTAGGCCGCCTTGAACATGCTGTTCCTGAAGCTCTGAAGGAATGTTTGTAAGAAATGGTGCGCAGTTAGACAACACAAAATCTTGTGTCGAGGCCTGCACGCACATTTCTCTTAAAGCTCGACTGACACGAATGCGGCAACGGAGCCCATCGAGTAGGATCTGAGGTGAGGCTAAAGTTGATTCGCTAGGAATTAAATGCCATCTTCAAAGTGGGAAAGTTCGAATTACAAACATGGGGAATCCAGAAAAGCATTTTGCGATATTGATGTTTTGGCGAGCCAGCTGAAGAGTTAATTTGATTTGCCATGTTACTGGCCAGTGCTGGCAGCTTCCACGTAATCCGATGGCAACATGACAGAGTAGCTTGAGCTGATCCCGCAACCAAAATAATACCAATCCATCGCTGCCAACAATTTAGGATTCGACTTGTGTTATTATTTCATGTTCAGCCAGGCTTGTATATTTTATTCTACAAGATAGTATCTTTAAGAATATTCTTTGTCGATTTGATATATCTGAAACGTATTGGAAACCAAAATCAGCTCATCGCCGCTTCATCTCAACTTGATAGCACATTTCAGCTGACCAAAAACAAGCTCCAAGCTGTCAGCTCCAGCCTTGGCCCTCCCAACACACCCAATAAACTGCTTACCTTCCTTCAGCTCCCTTCTCTCCCATCCCCACACTCTTTCTTCCTCTTCCTCCACATCACGACACGCAAAAGTAAAAATTCACGAAAAATGTTCAACAGAGACAACCTACCAAACCTTCCAAACCCTTTCGCCCGAGGCTCTCCTCAGCCACCAGGCCCAGGAGGCTACCAACCGGCTTCCCAAAGACCCCCGCCACAGCAACAAGACCCCTACGGTTCGCGGTACGGTGGTAGCGGAGGTGGAGGTGCCGCAGCACCTGCTTACGGCTCTCAATACGGTGGAGCCGGTGGTGGTTCTCAATACGGCGGAGGACAAAGCTATGGAGCTCAGAGCGGAGGATACGGCGGCCCCGCCGGCGGTCGCGGTTACCAGACCCAGATGTCCGGAAGGGGAACCCAGGACTTTGGAATAACAAAGGTACCCGACGAGACTTGGGTTTTATCGAACGTGATGGCGGTTAGTCCGGAGGATTTCAAGGAGGAGACTTATGCAATTCTCGACGAGAGATGCGTTGTTACGGTTAGGTATGGTCTCTATTCGCACACGAGAAGACTCGAGGGAACAAAGATGAGTTGGATGCTAATGTATGAGTTGTAGGCCATCACCGCAGATTCCGCGGGGAAACATTGGATTAGGAAATGCTCAGCGTGAATGGGGACAATGGGGTTTACAGGATAGAATAACGGTTAGGAGATACGATCCCTTCACCAGCGGCAAGCAAGCATACCTCGGATCTCTCGATGTCGAAATAGGCTTTGCTACCAAAAAGACAACCGAAGAACTATACGATCAGGATGACTTATCCAAATTGTTCATTAGAGTAAGCCATTCTACTCACATATATTTACATATTTGCTAACTTGTAGGCTAGAACTATCAAAACCAAATGTTCGCCCCTGGCCAAATCGCCATCATCGACGTTCGCAACATGCGTCTCCAAATCCATGTCAAAACTGTCCAAGTTGTTGACCTCACCCGCGAAAAGGCCAACCCAGATGCTCCGACAACCTCAGACCCCGATGTGCGAGGCATCCTAACCCCTCAAACCTTCATAACCTTCTACAAGAGCGCAACATCCCCTATCAAACTCAAGGGCTCCTCCCGCCGGCCCGCCGCAAACTCCATCATTCAACCCAACTTTAAATTCGAAGATATGGGTATCGGTGGTCTCGACACAGAATTCTCCGCCATCTTTCGTCGTGCGTTCGCATCTCGTATCTTCCCACCGGGACTCGTCGAAAAGTTGGGAATTCAGCACGTCAAGGGGATTCTCCTCTACGGACCTCCCGGAACCGGAAAAACCCTCATCGCTCGCCAAATCGGGAAGATGCTGAATGCTAGAGAACCAAAGGTTGTCAATGGTCCTGAAATTCTAAATAAATATGTCGGTCAATCCGAGGAGAATGTTCGTAAACTCTTCGCCGACGCTGAAAAGGAATACAAGGAGAAAGGTGAGGAATCTGGATTGCACATCATCATCTTTGACGAACTCGACGCTATTTGCAAACAAAGAGGTAGCAAAAACGATGGTACTGGAGTCGGTGACTCTGTCGTCAACCAGCTGCTATCCAAACTGGACGGTGTGGATCAGCTCAACAATATCCTCCTCATCGGTATGACTAACCGAATGGACATGATTGATGAGGCCCTTCTCCGTCCCGGCCGTTTGGAGGTGCACATGGAAATTTCTCTCCCTGACGAATTTGGTCGTCGTCAGATTCTTAAAATCCACACCTCTAAAATGAGAGACAACAACGTCATGGACCCTGATGTTGATATCAACGAGTTGGCCGGGTTAACAAAGAACTACTCTGGTGCTGAAATTTCTGGCGTCGTCAAGTCCGCCAGTTCATTCGCTTTCAACAGACATGTCAAAGTGGGCACTGTAGCAGGGATATCAGATGATATAGAGCACATGAAGGTTAACCGACAAGACTTCCTCAACGCTCTCGACGAAGTCCGTCCAGCGTTCGGTGTCAGCGAGGACGAGCTATCCGCCTGCCTCCAGGGTGGCATCATCCACTACAATAATTACGTCGACCAAATCCTCCGCGAAGGCCACCTCTTTGTCGAACAGGTCCGAAAATCCGAAAGAACACCATTGGTATCCGTCCTCCTCCATGGACCCCCAGGATCAGGCAAAACCGCCCTCGCCGCCAAAATTGCGGTCGACTCTGGCTACCCATTCATCAAGCTCCTCAGCCCGGAATCCATGGTTGGCATGAACGAAATGGGCAAAGTAACCCACATCTCCAAAGTCTTCATGGACGCCTACAAGTCAACCCTCAGCGTCGTAGTCATTGACAATCTGGAACGTCTGATCGACTACGTCCCCATCGGCCCCCGCTTCTCAAACAGCATTCTCCAAACCATCCAAATCCTCCTCAGGAAACGTCCGGATAACGGAAGGAGACTGTTAATCCTGGCCACGACGACCAGCCGCAGCGTCCTATCCCAACTCGACGTCCTAAACACCTTTGACGCGGAAATCGGAGTCCCAAACGTAGGAACCCACGACGAGCTCGCGCACATCCTCTCCGAACTCAACGCCTTTGGCGAACGCGACTCCAAAGCCGCGATCCAAGAACTTTCCGAAACAACCCAATCCCGAAGATTAGGCGTAGGAATCAAAAAGATCATCCTGGCCGTGGAAACGGCTTTGCAGGACGACGATAAAGCTGGCAGATTCGCCAGCGTGATGAGTAGAGCCGTGGGTGAAGCTAGAGCGTTGGAACCGGAGATGGATGACCCTCAACCGCAGTCGATACCTAGGGGCCCACCGCAGACGGAGAATATGAGAAATTTGTCGAGGATGACGGATAATTTGCCGCAGCTGACGGGAGGGACGCCGCAGAGGCAGATTGGATACGGGGAGAGCTCGGGGCCGGCGAATCCGAGGTATGAGCAGGTTGGGTTTGCGGCGAGGTATTAGAGGGGGGGTTATATGAGGGTAGGAGGGTTCAGAGTGAGGGGATAAGGGGGGTTTAGAATACCAGGTAGTAGTTTGGGAAGGGATATTTATTTGCGATTTTGCTTTCTTGTTTGGCGTTGGTGATTCTATTTGTAGATGCTTTTTTAGTCTCCTTGATAGCTCTTTTTGGATATAAAAGAAACTCTTCGAAAGAGTATTTCACATTTTCCTCCACCCAAGATGTTTAAAAATGGTAATTTCTTGGTATATCGTAGGAGATAGGTGATTATAAAATTTCGGGTAGCGAAAGAAAGAAGAAGAAAAAAGATCTTGAGAGTTTATCCGTCAAATCCTCTTCTGCTAGGTCTGCTAAATATCAAAAAGTGCATATACGAAATATAACCAGCAGTTTAAAAGGTATAATAGCTAACCAGCATCAAAAAGGAAAATATGTAGAGAGAAAGGAGGGATATCATGCTTTTCTTCAACGGCTATAAAAAAAATAAAAAGGACCAAGCTAATCTCATGAACTAAAGAGAAAAAGAGAAGAAAAGGTGTACTCGGAGTGAATCTGTAATTCCACTTTATCCAATAAACCTAATTAAAACAACCCATTCAAACCTCCGTCTCCCCCCTTCTTAGCTAACCTTGGGCCCAATTATACCCTCCTCTCCTACCCAGGAATAAAAATGTAAAGATAGAATTGTGCCAGACAATGTATTTCCCCGCTCTTTTCACCTCTATCGGTTTATACTCATATCTAGCATCTCCAGCTAAACTCCGTCTCGAAAAAGACACCAAAACAAAAACCACCAGAAGCTAATCAAATCGGCTGTCCGTGCCCTTGCGGTTCCCCAAGAATTTGGATCTGCTTGATCAAAAAGGCCTTCTCGTCCGTAAATTGTTCATCGTCTATTCCAAATCATGATTAGCATCAACACCAACAGATTATAGCGATAATGGTGAACACTCACCCTTCCTATCCTCGTGGAACTTTGGCAAAAACCTCAACAGCTGTTCCTTATTCTTAAGCAGTAGAGCTTCAACCGGTTTACTCTTCTTAGGGTTCGCTACAAAAACCTTGAAGACGTGGAATGCTTCATATTGAACATTCTTGGACTTGTCCCGGAGAAGATTCATGCACAGCTTGAGGTGGTCCGGTGAATCAACGTACGCGGTCATTATGTTATAATTGGCGCGATCGAGGAGGATTTCACCGAGAAGTTTGATCGACTGTCGCTTGGTAATGTAATTATCCGAGGTCAATAGTGCATTGTATTGCGTGAAGAACTGCCATAGTTAGTTTTGATGTCCAAAGCGGCTAGAACAGCTAGGTATTTACCTCGGTATAGTTGCTGGCCAGGAACTCTGCGACCATCACCTTATGTCTTGTCAACAGTTCCTAAATGCCAAGTTAATATACTATCATTTCTACCATACAGAAGTGAACCCACAAACCTTAAAGGTCGCAAAGGCATCACTGCTCATATCAAACCGTCCACCTTGAACGTATCTAAAGAAGTTCCAGAATGATTGGTCATAGAGAGCAATTTTGGCGAGACTTTCATATTTGAACGCTTCTTTGAGAACCTGTCCGCAATTGGTAGCCAAATCGGAGTTCTCATATCCTTGGACGAGGTGCAGGACGGTATCAGGGCGTTGATTTGTGAGGTAGATGACGCAAGGCTGCGAGTTGTTCACCACATGCCTGAGGAGACAGTTGAAGATTTGGGTAGAGTCCTTGCGGGCCTATAGGTCATTGAAGGATGGCATTTTAGAGGTTTGTTCATAGAATCTTAGGTGGATAGTAAGGGTAATGGTACCTCGAAATCCATTTTTGGCAGCGACATTGCAAGGAGCGGTAGAAGGTCCGTGTTGTAAACCTCGGATGCAATGTAATTGACGTTTTCCGGGATGGGTTCCGCCTCTGCAGGACTCACACCGCGTCAGCAGGTACAATTTCCCTTTGCGGATTATTCTCAAATCTTTCATCGGTAGGTGGTTATACCAGGACTGCCCTGAAGCAAAATCCTCATAGCCTGGAGGTTCTTTCCCGCTTCTTCCAAAGCCTACGCCAGCAATAGCCGTTAGCCGAGATGTGCTTGTCCAACCTGTATCCTGGATATAGTGTAACGTACGCTCTTCCTCGACAATGGCTGATCAATCTTCAACAAATTGTCACGGACGCCTCTAACGACATCAGTGGGACCCTTGGCTTTACCCCTACCAAAGAGGAAGGCCATGTTTGCTGTATCACGGAGGTTGTGTAAGGATGAGGAGGCTACGGAGGTGGAAACACCCAAACGAGCACTACGGACACTGAGGGCCTCCTACGATGCTATCTTGGGGAGGGATTGGTATGGTTGGTTGGTATAGACAAGTGGTTGGCGGTTCCGCTCTTGAATTGAACTGGTTCGATATTCTAGGTTCACTGAGGAGCTACGAGGGAGCGGTAAAAGGTAAAAAGGGAGAGAGCGGGCCGAAATGAATCCGACGTAGCAATTGGAGGCGCTGTCCTGTCCTGTTCTGCCCTATTCTATCCGGGGGTGGTAGGTAGACAGGTCAGATGGCAGCTTATCCGGGGTTGGACGGTGGTAGCAATAGCTCAATGGGAGAATGACTGGCGAGGTGAAGAATGTGGCCGGCACGCTGGGAGAAGTGGTGATGTTAATAAATGAATTGACGGAGCACTGAGGAATGCTGAAACGGGATTGATTCGCGGCGGGCCGGATGATGACCGAAGGGCAATGGATATATTATTGTCTCCCTTGTAACGGAGAGAATAAGCTGCAGACAGCTGATGATGGTTGATGTTATAAAAAGGACCGGAGGAGTATGCGGATTAGCTGAGGGGCAAACAATGAGGCTAATATTGGCAGCAGCAGATGCGAAAAATAATAAAAATAATAAATAGTGGACTGATCGATAGTATGAGAAGCGGTAGCAGTATTAATGAAATATTTTTTTTGCTATTTGAGGCTGGGTGGTGAGGTACAGGCAGGGAGAGAGAGCTGGCGTTTTGAACGGGTTTCAAATTCAAGACATGCAGCTTGTTTACTGTCAGAATATACTACTTAAATGTGTATGTAGCTCGACAGTGGTATCACCATACAAAAAGTACTGCGCTGGTGTTCTCTTCTCTTTTCTGTTCTATCCAGTTGGAGGGGCATCTCGCTTATCGAATGACTGACTGGCTCTTCTCTCATTCCAACCAACCAACCAACCAACAAATTATGGATCCGTCTATCGCGCCTGCCTCTCTTGGCATATCTTAACTCCCATATCCACCACCCTGACTAACCAATTTTATTGTTCTTGCATATTCCACAGGAACCGCAAAGATGCCACTGTAAGTTTCACCATTTACTAAACTAGGTTTCTAAAAATTTTACTAACCAACTTTTACAGAAATTTACTGCAACATAAATCATGGCATGTCGGTTCAGCAAAGAACCAGGAGCGCGTCCGACGCGACGAGCGAGAAGCTCGCCTCAAAGAGGAAGAGGAGGAGCGTCGCATGCAGCTCGCAGATGTAGAACATCGCCTAAAAATACTCAGAACTCGCATGCAGACCGGTCAAACAGGTAATGACGTCAGTTTGCAGGTCGACCATGATGATAGCCTTAGAGTCACAACCGCTGTAGGTTCTTCTGAAGCTACAGAATGGGGAAAGAGGGAGAGGACGTCGAAGAAGCGAAGGAGGGACGATGACGATGATGAAATTCCTCCCACCAGGGGTAGTCAGATTGCTACGATGAAATATTCGTCCTCGGATGCACCTTTGACAGGCCCTGACGGGCATATCAATCTCTTCCCGCCCGAGGCAGTTCCCCAGAAAGGCACCGAGTCATTCAGGAACAAGGAATGCATGGCCGAGAAGAAGCAAAAGGAGGAAGAATTGGAGGCTCAATACACCATGAAACTTTCCCGTCCTTCCGAGCCTTGGTATTCCACCTCCGACATGGTTGCAGAGGCGGATAGGGACAAAGCCGAGAATCTAAGAAAGAAGGAGGAAAGAGTGGAACAGAGAGTTAGAGAGGAGAACGATCCGATGAATCTCATGAAGAAGGGTTTGGCAAAACTGAGGGAGGTACGGTCGGAAGCCGCATTGGAGAGGAGAAAGAGAGATGCAGATGTGGGAATTGGGCTGGGTGAGGATGTGGAAAGGGACTCGGGTAATCGTAGAAGAGAGGGGGGCAGGAGAAAGGATGGCGATCGGCGACAACACGGGCATAGGTCGAGATCGAGATCCGGGTCGGGATTGCGACGGAGGTCAAGGAGCAGATCAAGAGAAAGGAGAAGGGATAGGCAGAGAGACGATCGCAGCCGAAGGAATAAGGAAGATGAGCGGGACAACGGATACCGAAAATCAGAGCGTTCTAGAAGCCGGTCTAGAGATAGACGGAAACACGATCGATCTGAGAGGGAAACCTCGCAATCTCATCGCTCAAGTAAAAGACGAGGGGACGGAAGGAAAGAAGGAGATCCTATGGCAAAACTAAGGGCGGAACAACAGGGTCGCGAATCAATGGAAAGGGAGAGGGCCCAGGCATTGATTGACGACGAGGTATCCTTTCGGAAGCCAGAACGGTGGACAGCCTCAGCAGCTGGGGGAAGAGGAAAGTATAGCAAACAGTTTGGCGAATAGGCGTAGACCACTCGTCCTAAAAGTATAAACTATCATTCATGTCTGAAGGTATAATACGACTTGTCCACTCCCTCAAGCATTGCAGGCTTATACGTAATATTTTGTATTTTTCGTGTTGTGCTGTCTGTGAACCTAGTCGGGGAGTAGATTTTGGGTCTTAGTTGGACAAAGGGCTCCACAATACGGTATACATGCAATAGTTACTAGTAAATGCCAATTGGTCAATGGGTAGAATAGCGGTCGCGGTTTCGCATTCAGTTTTGGGGGATCTTCGCAAGAGGTAGACTAGCTAAAGAGCTACTCTCCCTCCGACAAATTCAAAATCCGAAAAAACGCGGAATGTAAATTTCCAATTGGAAACCAACCGCTGAGTGGTCATCGCTCAGCCAAGTTTACCGGCAAGGGTTCTTGCATGAAGAATTGACTTGGAACTGGGCAGAGTGGGGTGCTTGTGCCTCGAGATCAGCATCCAATTCAGGTTTCCAAAGCGGGACCTGGATCGTAAAAGTGGCGTGAAATCTTTGGGTCGGGAGAGAGCCTCAGTGGAATCACTCCAAACTTGGGTGAGAGGAGTGTTAACCCCCCCGGCCTCAAAGATCTTGTGATCCTTGTTCGGGAAAATTATTACAAGTGTCCACGGAGGGGTACGCCGAAACGACGTCTCAATGCGGGGTAGTCGCGGGAACCAGTGGCAGATTGGCACATCTTTTTGTTTGGTCAGGGTCTGGTCCTCCTTTATTTTATCTTTTTTCAATTTGGACCCCTTCCAGTATGATATCATCGAGTTTAGAGTTTAACAAGTGCTTCAAATTTAAGTTTAAAAGTTTATACGGGTATAAGAATAAAAAAATTTGTAAAAAATAAGGCTACCAG
This sequence comes from Dactylella cylindrospora, assembly GCA_012184295.1. Taxonomy (NCBI): domain Eukaryota; kingdom Fungi; phylum Ascomycota; class Orbiliomycetes; order Orbiliales; family Orbiliaceae; genus Dactylella; species Dactylella cylindrospora. The sequence goes on from LDUD01000091.1 coordinate 32,545, forward strand.
CCGACAGCTGTAGTAGTAATCTAGAATCAACATTCCTAAGGTAAACCAGTACCAGGTGACATTGTCCGCGTCAATTGACCTCGAAAGCTGTTCGAATGGAGCCGGGCGGTAGGACCTGGCTAAGAATATGTATATGTGATATGGTTAGGACATTTCGGTTCCACCCGACTCTACTCGGGAGACTGGCACTCTATCCATGCCGATATGATATGCACCTTCTCCTTCCTTGCGTAGCCGGATGGTGACAACCTTTCCCTCCTCCTCCTCTCCTTGTCGGGATGAAAATAATTCCAATCTGCAAAAGCAAAATGGAACAAGCATGGCGTGGGAAGAGAAGGAGGATGTCTCAGTTGTCAGCCAAGCAGCGCTATGTCAGCTAGGTCGGAGGGGAGGACAAACAGTTGGGTGAGAAGCTAAGCTAGCTACTAAGGAGCAACGTTAACAGCTGAAAAGAAAACATCGCATCCCCCGGATGGGACTAAAGACTAAGGAAAAACAAGAAACAAAAAAAAAAAGAGTTGGGCCTTGCAGACACCGACGTCATAGCTGCAGGGATTGCCATTTCGATGTTTTTTTTTTTTTTGACTTTTTGTTTCGCAGAAAAAAAGAAAGCTGATTGGAATTTATCAAAGAAAAAGAAGAGAAGATGCAAAGGAAGCAGCCAGAAGTTATTTCTTCCATTCTTCCTTTTTCAACCGTTGCATCGTGGTATCGTTACTGTGGGCTGCTTATTGCATAGCCCTTTTGATCGATCTCTGTGGGGTTTGCAGCTGCCTTCATCCAGCTGCTGCTGGATTATTCAACTGCAAAGGAAAGCCAAGTGATTATCGTTCGAGCTTTTATGAATTAATATAATTAATTGCTAGTACTTAGCTTAGTGCTTGATGTGTGTCCTGTAGCATATGCCCTATGACATGATAGTACAGAATAGTCCTGCTGTTAGCAGGTGGCTCCCTTTTAAACTTTCTAAATCCTATATTTTTGATATTAAAATCTCTGCTCGATTTGAATTTCCCCATGCTTCCGATACCCTAGCTAGCAAGGTGTTCAGCAGGTAGCCATTCTACTTCACTACCCTTCCTTTTCTTTTTGGGAAATTGTTCTAGTTGTGGTTGGATTTGAGTGACCTGCTGCTACCTGTTGTTTTGGTCTTGAATTCTTCTTGTGAACCCAAATCCCCAATTGTCGGGACTCACTACACCCTCCGCCACAATTAACCACCATTGTCACCCACCTGACCGGAATCCTTTCTTCAATCAGGTTTATACATTTAACAGCAATTGCCTGATATTGTATCTCCATAAACCTGTCTACAAAGACAAAAACTAGGTTCCAATTCTTGCTTACCCATTCTGCATACCAGGTGTGGATACCATTTTCTTCTCTCCTCCTTTAGGCGAATGAGGTTACGATCTTAACACCAACCAATGTTTTGATCAAGCTAGCGGCTTTTCATCCGAATTGACCAGGCTCGGTTCTTTCCCTTTTTCCTTTCTCTTCTCTTCTTTTTTCATGCAAGTTTCCGGGTCGCCACCGTCCAGCCCTTTTTCCTTGAATTCTCATCATTATAGAGGTGCCAGCCAGCTTTCTCTCTTTTCTCTTCTTTCTTCATACTGGTAAACTCTCAAGTTGATCCACTATCTACCATCCTATTTCCTTTTGTCCCAGGCCTTACCACACCCATCCGTTCAACTCATAGCTATTACTTTTCTTGGTTGACACACTATTTGCATTTTTCTCAGACGGAGTCAAGCATAAGTGGTTTCCTATTAATGAAATACCCTTGAAGATGCATACCTGGATTCGCAAGCAAATTTCTGGGGTTTAATACTTGAAATGGTGGTGTGTCCACCAGCTTAATTGTCAATTGACCGAACAACAACACCAAAACTGCAGACTACTTATTCATCAAAGTGGCAGCAACCTCAATCTGACCATACAAAAGCCTATTTGAGTTCCACCCCGCTTATTCCGCCGGACTGTCCACTGTCAGATTTCATTTTTACAAAACGATTGTTATTATTATTCTGCTGGACTAAATAAACACTTTCCCATGCTTTCAGTTTAACTTTTGAGGTTTTTGAAAATTCTTTATATCAAAAAGTGGCCTACTAGAATCCGAGTGGCAAGCGAAGAGTTGTGCATGGGCGATCTTCAACCAGGTGTCGACATCATCCACCCAAGATCAGCACATGATAGTAGTATTGCTCTTCTCGCAGAATATCTACAACTCCACCTTTCCGCATATCACCAAACACACAGACAAACAGAGAACACCTGCGGATAAGACCCTGTTTAAACCCTGGGCGGTTCCTCCCAAACGGAATATTTGTTCCCAACCTGAATTGCCTGGAGCTGTCGATTCCAAGTGGGACCCAAACAAACACCGGTGTGCGAGGGTTAAAGGAAATCAATCGGGGCCTCAGCTCGTACCTCATCCTCCAGGTCTACTTGAAAGTCTCTGTGGATGAGCACACTCAGCTATAGTCCTGCATTAAGTGTCGTCTATCGCACGGATTGCAGGCGAGAAAGATCTAGGGTGCTGATCGTAGAAAAACACCCTGGTTGAGAGACCATGGCACACCATCAGATGGGAGATATATCAACAACCCCGGGCATAGCCCACCGGGAAGCAACTGAGAAATGGGATACCGAACTGGAAGACCCGGCCCTGTTACATTCCAAGCTGGATGGTGCAGATTTAGGCGAAGCTACCATTGGATCCCGGACTGACATTGAAACCAGAAAAACGACACAAGATGACACTTCGGAACTATTGACGGAAACTTCTACTGCAACAGGAGGTCCAAGACAGTCCCAGAGTGATCCAAAAGTACCACTGCCGCTGCCGAGTGGCATGATGCCGCCCAAGGGTGCAACGTCATTTCCAGCGCCACGAAAGCAAACAGTCGAGTCGCTGCGTGAGGTAGGTTATTATTTCTACAGCTCCCTTCTCTCCACAAGTCTATATTTTCCGTTGGTATTCCATGCAACTTCCCTGCAAACCTTATTTGCTGCAGTTATTTCCTTGCTGCATTACATCTGCACCAGGAGGATCTTGCTGCAAATTCTACTGTCAATCGGTAAAATTTACCCTCTATTGGTACCATATACGGTGTAACTACATGCATGCTACGTATTACAGCTAGCCTAAGTATGTCGTTTCGGGTCCCACCCAACTGATGTGCACCCATTGGGATACAGGAGCTCCCGAGCTTCAGTACAAGATGTCAACAATCGCATCCTCTTTCTGGCATCCACCCCCGTCGTTTTTCCCCTTCTTCATAATATAGTTTCTCCTCATTGGCCAATTGGTTAAACCAAGCTATTGGGTCAAACTGTAATTAGGTGGACTCAAGTTTGCCAGATATTATTTCCCCAATATTACTTCTTTCATCTCTTCTTCGCAATGGATGCACCCAATTTCTAACATTTTCCCTTGCAACTATTCTTGTAGGCATACAATTCTCACCTGATCCACTCCCAGATGTCTAGACAGTTCCCGACCCGAAGGAAAAGCCGTCTTGACCGGCAGATATCACAGGATTCGCCCCCAACCTCCGTTCTTCCGAAGCAAGGTCACGGGAAGGAAACAACTTCCAAAGATTCCCATGGCGTCGTTGGCTCTACACCGGCACCTCAGCTGCCAACACCCTCGTACCCTTTTCCGAATATGTCGCAACGATTCCAAGTTTCAGCAATGTCTCCGACTAGCGTAGGGCCTCATGATAGAACCATACCCTCTGGTACAAATACACCTGCCTCGGTAGCCTTTTACCCACCTGGAACGAATGCCTCAACTCCGTACGAGAATCCTGACTTTCCATCACCAAACTTGTACGAATTGGCATTGATGCTACACTCAGAGCCTGGGCTAGAGGGATTCTGGGAGACCGTTGCCAGGATAATGCGAGAATTTTACAAGGCCGAGAGGCTTAGTTTAACGATACCGACGGACCTGACGGACCTTGCTAATTCCCCTTGGGGGCAGAAGGCGACCTATAATGAAGCAGATGAAGATTCGCTCTCGTTAACTTATATGGAAGATCATGGCTCCAACGCAATAACGAGGCGGGACTTTGGAATATCAGATTCCAACAAGGATTATGCTGCTGAATCGGGCGAACTGCCATCCGGTCCCCAGCGAATTTTATCCCAGGACTCTATCGAAACTGTGATCATACCCTCCGATACGAGTGGACCAGCTTTTTCGCCTGTCACTGTGAATGTAGATCAACCCCCTGTCCATCAAGGAGGTTGGACTTCAACGGAAATGGCGTTAGAGTTGGCAGAAGAGAGAGATCAACCACCGGAAATTCTGCCTGAATATTCAATGGACCCTCTTATGCAAATGGAGGACCAGGGCGGTTACAGGGGCCGAGTTTTCGTAAACCTACAGCCACTAAATTATGAGGCTGAGCCATTAATAGACGGGGCGGGCGTGAGCAGAGTGCTAGAGAGGGGTAAGACCGTGGTATTGTCTAGGGAATACAAGGATATGCAGACAAAGTGGGAGCGGCTCGCTGCTCAGAAAGAAGAGAAGGCGAGGTTGAGAGAGCAGAGGGCAGCTGAGAAGAAAGAGGATGCTATTCCTCCAACACCTGGTACAGGTCCTGGCGAGGCTATTGCGGCTATCCCGGGCATTAAAACAAAGAGCAGGAAGAGATTTCCGTTTCCTGTTGTTGAAGACTTCCAGTTGCGTTACAAAGACTCTATCCGTCAAGCATCGCCAACACGAGGACCTCACTTTGAAGAGTTTGAGCAAGCGGTATCGTCTCCATGGTCACAGTCCCCAGCACCTTCTCCAGCAATCCGAGCCGACCCTACAGAAAACCCGTTCTTCCAACCGGCGAAGGTGGATGAAGAATGTTTCAATCCATCAGCAGAGAGTCCTCAGTACTCGAATACCGAGCCTATCCATGCTATTGGTTTGGAGAATGCCTCGACCGTTATTCACATTCCGCTGATACATCCTTCGACTTCTATCATCAAGTTTGGGAGCCGCAGGAGGTCTAGTTCGCTACTCTCCGATGCGCCCGAAAAGCGAACGCCCATTGCAATTCTTTCCATCTTGTCCTCCGTTATCCCGTACCCCAAGAACCTCGTGCATTCGCTTACCCATTTATCGCCACTGATGGCTACTGCATTCGCACTCTCCCAGGCGCATTCGAACGCCGCTCTTCAATTATCTATGCAATTCCGAGGTCCGGAAGTAGTGGCCGGCCAGCCCAAGCCAGTCGGAGGTGTTGGGTCGTCAATTGTTAGTGTTACAAGTCCTAGTGATTATACAAAATCATCATCAGCAACGAATTCTATGGCTGGAACACCAAACCAGGAACTCGCCGCCGCGTTTGGAGATCCCACCACGAAGAGTCCATTGCTCTCTCCAACAAGTAAACCTAGCGATGGCTATTTTTCGTCTAAGCAACGGCCACCCCACCCAAAGCGTCGTACGAGTAGCAGTGTCTACCAAGTCCCTGTTAGCCCTGGTGAACAGCCGATCCCGGTTGTCCCGATCCCGAAGCCGCACTCTTCGAGGGTAGAGCGTTTAGTAGAAGAAGCTACCGGAAGGCCAGTGCGACCTTCAGTGTCAAGAACTATTTCTGAAGTTATGGACCGAAAGCCTAAGGGAGAAAAGGAGAAATCCGAGCTATCGGAGTCAGAGAAAGCATCTGACTCCGAGAGAGAGGAGAGCGTTGATAATCCTTCCTCCGAGGAGATGCAAACCCCAAAAGCAATTTTATCGCCCCGGATGGAAGCGGTAAAGCAAAACGCAGGCTTCTTTGGACCTCAGAATACTATCCACGAAGAACTATCTCCCAGCGCTGACGAAACAGTGAGAATGACACCAAAACCAGACTTCATTTCTATTCCTATTGGGAATATATTTCCCTCGACATCTGTGCCAGTAACCCCGAGTAGTGTACCGCTACCCGAGACTCCACTTTACGGGCCTACAAGCGCTATGGAATTGCATCCTCACTCACCATTTCCTCGTTCTTCGGGGCCTATCCGCATAGGGGTTCCTTCCCAGAGTAGCATACCAGACCGTGGTGGCGCTTCCACTCCTATCATGCCTAGTGCTACACACGACCTACAAGCTGTAGAGTGCGCTTTAGAGTCTTCCGCCTATCCCCTACCATCCCCTAGTACAGAGGAACTCAAGACTCACGATTCTTTGGAAAACAAGCTCGAGGCTAAAAAGCGGGTGCCTCTCCGACGGCATTCGTCCCTAGCTAGTTCGTACCGACATACAAGACTTCACTCCCGTGGTGCCGACTTTGGAGCATCCTTTCCAACCATTGCCAGTTCGTCGAATTTACCCCTTAGTCCCGGGTATGAACATATGAGGCCGACCTCATCCAAAACACCGTACTCCGGACATCACGAGAGTCAACAAAGGAATATGCCACCTCCCTCAAACAAGCTGCTCCGTACCATTATTGATGCGATTCCGGTTCACGTATTCACAGCTGCTCCACAAACCGGCGAGACTACCTGGGTGAACTCAAGGATGTTGAGCTACCGGGGAGCAACTGCCGAGGAATTTATGGCCGACCCTTATGAGCCGTTTCACCCTGATGATAGAGCGAATTATGTCCGGTTATGGCTAGCAGCCGTACGCAAAGGAGAACCGTTTTCTTATCAGATCCGTATCCGGAGATTCGATGGTCAGTACCGCTGGTTCATGATTCGGGCAGTACCTCTACGCGACAATCGTGGAATAATAGTACACTGGTTTGGCACAAATATGGATATCCATGACCAGCGGATCGCGGAAGTTAATGCTGCAAGGCAAGCGGAAATGGCAGAATCGGAAGCTAAATATCGATCGCTAGCCAACTCAAGTCCTCAGATTGTGTTTGCAGCAACACTTAGCGCGGGAATAACGTTTGCGAATAACCAATGGCTAGAATACTCAGGCCAAACCCTAGACCAAGCTTTGCAGCTAGGCTTCATGGAATTCGTCCATCCAGCAGACCGACATAAATGTGCCCTTCCGGGGTTCAAGGTGGGCAGCATCACGGCGAAGGAGAAAGCGCAAGGCTCTTGGTTCAAGCCGTCACGAGACGAAGGAGAAACAGAAAAGGAGGGCAAAAAGGTCGAGTTTGCCGTCAAAGAGAATGAAACACAGCTGCCTTTTTCAACGGAATTACGACTGAGGAGAAAGGATGGAGAGTATAGGTGGCATTTAGTTAGGTGCGTTTCAGTAGAGGCATCGAATGTTGAGGGACTCTGGTTCGGCACTTGCACAGATATCAATGATCATAAGCTCCTGGAGCAACGATTGAAAGACGCAAACGACGCCGCGAAGAAAGCCATGGAATCGAAGACTAGGTTCCTCAGCAACATGTCACACGAGATCAGAACCCCGTTAATTGGTATATCCGGCATGGTCAACTTTTTGCTTGATACGCCTTTGAACGGAGAGCAACTGGATTACTGCCACACGATATCCAGTAGCTCCGACGGCTTGCTCATGGTTATCAATGATATCTTGGATTTGTCGAAGGTAGAAGCAGGAATGATGAGATTAAGTTTTGAATGGTTCCGGGTTCGGTCCCTCGTCGAGGACGCCAACGAACTGCTTAGCACTATGGCGATATCGAAGGAGTTGGAGCTTAACTATATGGTTGAAGATGACGTCCCTTCGATGGTATCTGGAGATAGAATTAGGTTGCGACAAGTCATACTAAATATTGTCGGGGTGAGTTTAAGCCCTCCTTTGCGCTTGTGAAATTGGCTTGCTAATACGGTACTAGAATGCAATCAAATTCACCAGCAAAGGCGAAGTATTCACAAGATGCTACGTAATCAAAGATCAGGAAACGCCACCAGATACTGTCATGCTCGGCTTCGAGTGCTACGATACGGGACCTGGATTTGACAAGAAGGACGAAGAATTGATGTTCAAGCCGTTCAGCCAGATCGATGGATCCAGTACTCGAGCGCACGGAGGTAGCGGCTTAGGACTTGTGATATCACGACAGTTAATCGAATTACATGGCGGCAAGATGACCGCGAAGAGCAAAAAGGGCGAAGGTTCTACGTTTTATTTCTCGGCGCTTTGTAAGACTCCTATCCAAGGAATGGAAAGAATTTTGAGTCCAGGAAGCGAAGAAAGGCAGACTGTCTTCTCGGCTGTTCAAGGAAGGTTTTCAGAGACTACTAGTGATACCTCTGGGACACCTCCAACGCTGGTGAATTCGCCCGGAACCCCAGAGTCGACTGCTGCATCTTCATCCGGTGGTAGCTACCTTCCCCCATTGAGTACGGATGCTCAGAGGGCATTAGCACACCCGGTTCCTTCAGCGCAAGATCCTGCATCTATGAGATTTGCGCTTCCTGTGGAGATCCAGGAGAAAGTTGATAAGGCACAATCCCCGGAGGCATCCCCAACGCAGAAACGATCCTTATCAAGAGACGCACAAAAATCACCCACTTTACCATCACTCTTTTCGATTTTGCTTATTTCATTTATGCCTTTCAGTCGGAGGGCGATCGAGAGCCATATACAGACCGTGTTGCCGAAGACTATACCAAACCAAATAACCGTTGTTCAGGATATTAATGAGGCTCAAAAATTTCTCGGTGGAGAGGACCCGGTTGTATTCTCACATATCGTGGTCAATCTCCAGGAATATTCTGAGATCGCAGCCATCACCAAGATAGTAGCAGAATCACCGAAACATTCAAATACAACGATGGTAATCCTTACAACACCTATACATCGTACCGCCATCATCGAAGAGAACCCGCCGTTATATGAGAGCATGGGCGCCAAGATCCAGTTTATTTACAAGCCTATTAAACCGTCCCGTTTAAGCGTCATATTTGATCCCGACAAGGAACGAGATGCGAGCATGGATCGATACCGACATTCCGCTCAGCAGGTTGTTGAAAGTCAGAAAGCAGTATTTACTAGGATGGAGAGGGAAGTTGGCCACAAGGGGCACAAGGTGTTACTGGTGGAGGACAACTTGGTGAATCAGAAGGTCCTGCTGAGATTCCTTGGGCGAGTGGGGCTGGCAGTTGAGACAGCAGCCGATGGAGAGGAGTGTGTGAATAAAGTTCTCAATCAGGCTCCTGGCTACTATAGTCTCATTCTGGTGAGTTTTGCATTAGCTATCTAGTTTATTATAAGGATAAGCCACTAATCAATGGAATAGTGCGACCTCCACATGCCCCGGAAAGATGGTTTTGCAACATGTTCAGAGATTAGAGCCTGGGAGAAGGAGAACAAGTCTGCGACAACTCCAATTATTGCACTCTCGGCTAACGTCATGTCGGATGTGGCGGAGAGATGTGCTACGGCCGGGTTTTCGAGGTATATTTCTAAACCGGTGGACTTTAAAGTATTGGGGGATACGATTAAAGAGTTGTTGGACCCAACGAAGGACCCGGGGTTGATGGCGGATTTTGTGGACAGAAGAGGGTTCGAGATTAAAACGTGAGAGTCGGCCTCGGATTTGAAGTTTGGGGCCGAGTTACTTTGGGGAGAGGGAGAGAGGGATTCTTAAGGGAGGTTGGTATTCTTTTGCACACGCATATATCCTTCCATACTTGTGTTTATATATCTGGGTTGGGGTGGGTATTATCGTGCCCCTCATCATTAGCTTCATTATTCAGAGCGGTTTTACGCTCGGGCATTGAGTGCGGCGTTTTTGTGGACTGTTGGTTTTCTTTACTACTGGGAAAGGTTGTTTTCGGGTTACATATATAATAATAGGATTTCCTTGAGCTCCCTTTTTTTCTACTCTCTTTAACTACGATATGTTGTATCATTGATTGGGCTTTTTCTTGTGGCTTACCACGGCTGTTTGAGTAGTCTAATGGGAGGGGAAAGGGCAATGGTTTAGAAACTGAAGTCTGAGCTCAGGGACTACTAAAGGGATTTTAATTGCGAGTCTTCTCTCATTCTCCCTTTTTCTATCCTTCTCTCCTTTATTTTTGACTTGGGTCATGCATGGCGATTTTACGGATAGTGTAATACCTATTAGTTATTTGCACGTCATTTATTTAGTAGGACTTGCGGGGGCGGTCTTAACATGGTGCTTCGTCGGCGAGCTTGTACCGTACACAACGTACTAAAACAAAATACTTTACTAGAATTAAACGTATTGATTTGTACAGAATCTAAGTTAAAATTGAATTTTTCCCCAGAGGTGGGGAAGTTAGAGTCCTTCTCGAAGGTCCTTTTCCAATTATCTAAGGCCTCTCTACCACGAGAAATGATGCATGCGTGGTATTTTATATCCCATTTCTGTGTTGCACATTTCTTCCCTTCTTCTCGACGACTGAAACTTCATGCTTCAAGGGAGTGGAAACAGGAAACGACCAGTAAAGCCCTGTTTATCCGTAATAATCTAATTACAAAGGATTCAATATTCTCATAAGCTAGAAAGTAAACTCAGAAAACGGTAAATATGGCGTCCAACCGCCCCCGCCAATTCGCAGAAATTACTCTCCTGTCGACAATGTACCCTAAGGAATTTCAATGGAACTCAAAGATTCCGTTGGAGGATTTGATTATCGGTGATGATACCCATGATATCCCTTCCGGCGGAGGGAAGGATATCGAGGACGGTCAATGGGAGGAGGAGGAGGAGGAGGAGTTGAAGTTTAGTCTCGTCTTGAATCGTATGTACCTATAACCTCCTACTTGCTTTGTAACGCGTACGAGGAACCGCAATTCGATATTTATGGATATTCATTTTAAAGCTTGAAGTATTCTAGCATCTTTTACCCTGGAATTTACCATACCACCAGACTATCCCTCCTCCGGCAGGCCGGTCGTCTACGTCACCTGCGGAGACAAGGTGAATACAAAAACGCGAAAGGAGGCCAGAAGCCGAGTGGAAACCATCGTAAAAGAAGAATGCGAGGGCGGAAGCGAAGATGGAGAGGTGCTAGACGTCATCATCCAAAAAGCCAGCGAAGCCCTCAACGAGATCTCCATCACCAATACCAACAGCAGCAGCAGCAGCAGCAACCGGAATGCAGCCGAACCAACCGAAGAAAGAAAACTCTACAAAAGAACAGTAATCTGGACCCACCACCTCCTCCCCACCGCCAAACGGAAAAATATAATCTCCTGGGGCGCGGAACTCGGTCTGGTAGGATACTCCAGACCTGGCTATCCAGGCGGGATATTTGTGGAAGGGGGAGACGCGGATGTGGATGAGTTTGTGGAGAGGTTGAAAGGGTTAAAGTGGCAGGCTTTGCAGGTTCGCGGGGAAGAGAGAGGGAGTGAAAGGTTGTTGAAGGGGGGAGGGGTGAAGGAGGTGGAAGGGTTCGGGGAGGTTGTGGAGGGATTGGGGGAGCTGGAGGGGTGTAGGAGGTTGTTTTTGGAGGGGATGAGGATTGGAGTAGGCGGGTAAGGGTTCTATGATTACATCTATGTATTTATATTGTATGGGGTCGTATGAGCGTCAATTTATCTCTTGAATCCAAGTCTTTATTAGATTAGGTTTGACTATATCAAGTCTACTCGACGATGAGGCTCCTTAAAAGCAACCGAGGTATTCTATGTAATCCACTATTACAAGATATCAGACAGCGCCTCTAATCAGAGTCCGGATCATAAAGACCCAACGAATGAAAGACCTCCTGTTCCTTCGCTTTCCTCTCAGCTTCCTTCCTTGCCGCTTCCTCCTTCAACCTCTCTTTATCAGCGTCCGACATGTGCCTATCTCCACCTACAGCAACCGGTCCCGCAGCATCACCACTACTAGCTGCAGCTTGACCGCCCTCCCCTGTCTGATCTTGCCCTGCAGCAGGCACAGCATCCGGATATCCCATATTCGCCAAAATACCCCTCTTCATAACATCCTCGCTCGGCCAGGGTGCAAAAGGCATATTCGCCGTTGGGTCCAGCATCGCCAAATCCTCCGCTGTAGGACGAGTCGCCGCGTTAGCCGAGCCTTCACCTCCCCCTGCCGTCGCCCCCGTCCCTCCTTCTGTAGTCGTGTTCCCGTTAGGTTCGGTCTTAACCAACGCCGTCGACGTCCCCGTCCCGGCCGCCGGGGTCGCGTTATGCGTAAAATGCGTTGGTGGTCGCGTAAACTTTGAAATCTTGGTGGCGTAGGAGAGTAGAGTGTCGTAGTCGACCTGTCGGGAATGGGATGGGAAGACAGTGCTGGGAGCCGATAGGAGTTCGGAGCGAGCTTGGGAGAGGTTTGTGAGGAGGGCTGAGAGTTCGGAATCTAGTGCGGAGGAGAGGGCGCGGAGGTGCAGGAGGCGTTGGTGGTTGGTTTGGTGGGTTACCACTGGAGAAATTGGCGGGTTAGCAAAAGATATTTAAGTGGCGTTCAATGGTTAGCTTGAGTGGTGATAGGCAGGGATAGCAGGAGGTTTACTATACGTTGCTCTAAGCTAGACGAGAGGTCATCGTCTGCTGCGACGAGGGCAGCGGCAGCCTCTGCGGACGGGTCATCAGAGGCAACGGATTCTAAAAGAGACGCGAGAGACGACTCGATCGCGTTCAGCGACTTTTGAAGAACTGAATTCATTGTCGCGGCGATTGCATTAATTATAATTCTGCTATCGATAGGATGTTATCATGGTGCCGCCTTTGGAGTGCGACATGCATGTGGTGTTTGAGGGAGACGAGGCGAGGAAGAGGTGTGGCGGGGAAGGAGCAGCAGTGGTATGCTTGTCGGAGATACTCCACCATAAGAACCACAACAGCTTCAACTAATAACAGATAGTGTTAACGTCCAATTCCACAACCTAATTGGGCTGAATGGAACTACGCTAATATCTCACGCGGCATGCAGCTATTCGGATCTCAAACTTTTTTTCACGGGATATGCTGAAACGGGTAGTCAGACCGCCGGGCCCTGAACTAGTCTCACCCTTTCTGTATCGCATACCAAGGGTTATCGTCAACCACCAAAAAAATAAGGTCCTCACATCTGATCACACAAAAATTGAAAAATAAAGAATGGAACTAGCGAAAGGGCTTTGAGCTAGAACACGCGAGCTCGTCTGAAAGAATTGGCTTTCCAACCAGTTACATCGACAGGGTGGGTATATGATGCATCCTGACGTCGACAGTTCTTGCCTCAAATTGTTCTAGCTCCACTCCCTCGTCTAACCTTAATTGCGTGGGAAGAGAATGAGAAAGAAAAGCTCTTGCGGGCCCGTGGAAAATGTGGGATGTCCCACTGACGGGAAACACACCTGGACAATCTGGTTGGAGGTGCGATGAACTAAGTATCCGGGGAGTGAGGCTGTGCAAAAAGAAGGTCCATCTGCAGAAAGATGGACTTCGGGTCGTCCGCTCGACTGTGGGACACGGATTTGGATCCAAAAAGCTAGACGGGCGACTTTCAGCTCATCCCATCGGACTTGGAGGGGTGGTCTACATACCCGGGATACCACTCTGAAGGCCCTTGCGTATGTATCAGAAGAAGGCTAAGAAGTGTCCCGTCCGTCACATTTCATGTCGCCAATATATACCTAGGTATCCCCCTCCTTAGGTGGAGCTTTCCCTCAAACCCCATCTCACGAGATCTCCCTCGACACCGTACCAAGAAGAAACTAAAAAACCTTGTCGAAAGAGCTTGTCGGGCGGCCTTACATCGTTACATCGTATAGACTTCAGCCTCAATTGCTGGTCCTATTCGTTGGTACAAGCACTCGAATACTAGATGTAATATATTCATTTTGCCTGCTTAGAAATTGGATATACGCAGATAGTGCCTTCAGGTGAGACCCGCTTTGCCCATCTTGCCTGCCTATTCGGCCATCCTCACCAAGACGTATCATGTCGCTCTTAGTAATTGCAAACCCTTTTGCATGTTGGTTGATTGTAAAATATCCCACTTGGCCTGTTTTCCTTTCCTCATTTTCATCGTTCTCTTTCACCACTCGATTGTTCACGTCGCTTTGTCGAATTTGAATACGAAATACGAAGCCTTTGTGGAAATATTTGTTAGCCTGTCGTTATTTCGGGGTCCTTTATCTTGTAGCTAGCTACCTAACTAACAGCCCAGGGCTACCTTACAGCAGTTGAAACAAGCTTGTTCTTCGCCCGCCCGGCAGCTGCCCCCCCAAAAAACTGAAAAGCTTGGTTGATCCCCGCGCCTTCCCGCCCACCGCCAGCTGCTCTGCTCTCCTCGCCCACCCATCTAACCAGCCCAGCCCAGCCAGCCCAACCAGTAACTATCGTCCTTCTTTTTAATTTAATTTTCTCTCTCAAATTCATAATCCACCTCCAACCTTCTTCCCTCGATTCTTCTCTGCTTTTATTCCATCGACAACTAATACAAACGGGTCGCAAATATTCAAATCCGTCAAGCTCCTTTCAATCACTTCACCAAAGTCTACCTTTTTTCAAGCTTCGGTGTTCAACTTAGTGTCAACTACTAATCATGGGAAAGAAGTGAGCCTTCCCTTTGTTCCTGTTCCTCCCTCCTCTGCCCCTCAATTCGCCCCTCAGCTGCTGCCCCCCGTTTTTTTCTTCCCTCTCTTGGCACTCCAAGCAAAGCAAAAATCCCCAAAGAAACCGGTCGGCTGTAATGCTTGCAAAACTCCGACGCCTAAAAAAATCCAACAATCACGCGATGGAGAGAAGAACGACGATTCAAACTGTCTAACGACTATATGATCGGACTAATACTAACCACGACATATCTTCTTCAACAGTCAATCCAAGCTCTCTCCGAGTGAGATCGAAGAACTCCAGCGAAATACCAAGTTTGACAGAAAAGAACTTCAGCAATGGTACAAAGGTTAGCTCCGACGTCATTTCGCAACTCAAAAACGCATAAACCTCAACCCTGAAACATAACGTCATGACTGACCGCGAAATCGTTTGCCAGGCTTCCTGAAAGACTGCCCGTCCGGAACGTTGAACAAGACCGAATTCCAGAAAATCTACAAGCAATTCTTCCCCTTCGGTGACCCGACAAACTTTGCCGATTATGTATTCAACGTGTTCGATGCCGATCACTCAGGAACTATTGATTTCAAGGAGTTCATTTGTGCTTTGAGCGTCACATCACGGGGGACTCTGGACGATAAGCTGCAATGGGCTTTCCAACTGTACGATATCGATGGAAACGGCGAAATTTCCTACGACGAAATGTTAAAGATTGTCGAGGCGATCTATAAGATGGTAAACATAATCGAAGTACGATCCTGCATATTTTCTACGAAACCTGGTTTGGCTAATTCGTTTTTTGTGAAATTTCTAAATTTGATTACAGGTCGGCACGATGGTCAAATTACCTGAAGACGAAGATACTCCTGAGAAGCGGGTCAAGAAGATTTTCCGAATGATGGACAAGGACGAGAGTAACAGTCTCACCATGGAGGAGTTCCGCGAGGGAAGTCAGAAGGACCAGACGATTGTTTCGGCCTTGTCGCTTTACGACGGATTGGTCTAACATCAGGCTGCGCCTGATTTCAACCCAACCACGTCCCCTTCCCGCCGAATACCCGCTAGATACGCCGTTACGAAAAACTTCCATACCTTACTCTCAGGCTCCCCTCCCTCGCGCCCTCTACCGGTACGGAGTTCTTGGATCATCCTTCCTCCTATTTTCCCTTCCTGGTGCATTTCGGAGCGGTTACTATTGTACTTTGTTTTACTCAACATTTTGTATCGTCCCTACTACGAGCTCCCTTTTCTTTGAGTTCTTTCACGGCTTGTTTGAAAAAATCTGGATTATGAGAAAGAAAAAAAAACATAAAAATTATCAAAATAGGCGCAGTCTATCATTATCATCCTCTTTTTTCCCTTTTTTTTCTCCAGGAAATATATAACAGAATAATTCCCTATACATGTCCATGCGCCTCTTCGAGAAAAGGCATAGCAAAGAGCAGAGGAACTGTGCACCGCTTCGGTATTAAATTGGTAGCATCGTTATAGAAATGATATAATAGTTTTGGAACTGGCGGTTAGTCCCCAAGTGCCTGAAATGGGCGGTGGTACACCTATATAGATGGCTTCACAGAGTGTAAACATGAGATTCAATATCGCTCTGATGATCAACTGGGCGTGTATTCAGGTATAACCTACAAGACATGCGACTGACTAAAGCCCTTTATAGCCAAGAGGAGATATGTATAACGATATTCCACGTACCTAGTACCCTTGTATGACCTTTTCACCATTCCCAAAGAACCGTATCATACTATAACTCGATAACCGCAACCTCTAAATACCCACCAGTGGACCTCCATGTCACAACCCCAACAATCTCCTTCAAAAGGTACACCTACTTCCTCCTCTCCATCCAGGACCCCAGCGCCATTTCCCTTCCCATCAGGAACCGTACTTCAAATCCTCTATAGACTAGAGTAAGAGTAATACCACAGTCTAACCAAAAAAAAAAAAAAAAAAAAAAAAAAAAAAAAAAAAAAAAAAAAAAAAAAAAAAAAAAAAAAAAAAAAAAAAAAAAAAAAAAAAAAAAAAAAAAAAAAAAAAAAAAAAAAAAAAAAAAAAAAAAAAAAAAAAAAAAAAAAAAAAAAAAAAAAAAAAAAAAAAAAAAAAAAAAAAAAAAAAAAAAAAAAAAAAAAAAAAAAAAAAAAAAAAAAAAAAAAAAAAAAAAAAAAAAAAAAAAAAAAAAAAAAAAAAAAAAAAAAAAAAAAAAAAAAAAAAAAAAAAAAAAAAAAAAAAAAAAAAAAAAAAAAAAAAAAAAAAAAAAAAAAAAAAAAAAAAAAAAAAAAAAAAAAAAAAAAAAAAAAAAAAAAAAAAAAAAAAAAAAAAAAAAAAAAAAAAAAAAAAAAAAAAAAAAAAAAAAAAAAAAAAAAAAAAAAAAAAAAAAAAAAAAAAAAAAAAAAAAAAAAAAAAAAAAAAAAAAAAAAAAAAAAAAAAAAAAAAAAAAAAAAAAAAAAAAAAAAAAAAAAAAAAAAAAAAAAAAAAAAAAAAAAAAAAAAAAAAAAACCACCTTGGCGAACCCTCCGATTCCGTCTAAACCCTCCCCCCGATTTTTACACCCCATCCACCCTGGAAATACCATCCACTTCCCCAACGCCCCTTCTCTACGCCCGAATTCCTCTTAAACAGCATTTTTACAATCTCCCAAACCTTTTCCCAAAGCCGGGATACACTCTGGCATTGGTACTCCAAAACCCTCCTTGCCGCTAAGCGTGAGATTTATACCTCGATGAAGTTCACACGGCGCCGAATCATACTTCTATTTACAAGGAAGGGTGCAACCCCGCCCGGGGGGGGGGGGGGGT
>LDUD01000128.1:4038-17305 GCA_012184295.1 Dactylella cylindrospora
GATATTTAGTTAATGTATGATATTCTTATTTTTTCATAGTTATTCTTAATATAAAAAAAATTTTTTATAATATTTTTTTTATTGTTTTATTTAATTTTGTTTTTTATCTTTATTAAAATTGCGCGTATTTTTAAATTCATAGGCAATATCGTCACATCTTAATTTAAAGCAAGCAATTAAATTACTAAATGTAAAGTCTAGAGATGAAAATAGTTTAGTAAATGATGTGTAGCCAACCACGATAATATTTTTAAACCTTAAATTTGCTCTAATTATATCATAATTCATATCTTCAAAAATAAATCAAGTATTTTTAAGATAATTGAAAAGATTTCCACCTTTTAATTCATGTGGTAAAAAATTTAAGTGATATGTTAAATTTATTAAGATTATATTCTCCCCCCCCCCTCCATTCTATAGGATAATTAGTTATTTCTTCAATTAATTGAATTAGTATTTAAAATTTTCATATGACTAATAAAAAGGGATCATTTATTAGAGATTCAAAATTTGTAAATACTAATTTTGCATGAATGTTATAGCGTCATTATATAATTTTCCCTCAATAAAAAAATTGTATATTTATAAGTTTTTATCAGTTCTATTTTTTTATACAAACTTAACATAATATTTTTATTTAATCTATAAACATCAATCCACATATGAATTTTAAGTCATAAAAGTGAAATTCACTTTCAGTGATATTGAAGTATTTTTTATACATTTACTTTATGTCTTCCATTGGTCAATCTTCAAAATAATTTTGAGAATTTATCTAAAAATAATTTTGATAATTTAACTCAAAATTCTTTTTTTTTTCTTTTTGGGCTTGTATATTTTCATCAACATTATTTTTAGAATTGTCTTCCTTATTTAATTCATTATCGGAATTAATATTAAGATATGATTCTTTGTCATCTGATTTATTTGTTGATGTTTTTCTAAAGTATTGTTGATTTATTTGCTAATGTATTTACTGAATCTTATTAATGTTATATCCATTTAAAGAATTAGTTGTTTTTATTCTACTAAATTCTTTAATGTGGTTGTTGAAAAACAATTTGTATAAAACAAATTGTTAAAGTTAATACATTAATAAGAGTGATTATATTTAGAAAGGATTATACTCTTAATTTATCTTTAATAAAAGTTTTTTGACATAAATAATTTAATAATCATTATTGCAACATTAAAGAATAAATAAATTTAACTTGAATAGCTCAATAAAACAACGAAAAAAATTTTAAACTTTTCCTTCTAGAATGTCCTTGATTTGTAAAAAAAATTATAAGTTATATCCCCCCCCCCCCCCTCTCCTAGTTATATAATTTAACATAACTATTTTAGAAATTCGGCCGCGCCACAGCGCGGCTGAATTTCATCGCCCTCCTACGGAGGGCGACGAAATTCTTGCATCGCTCCCCTACTGTAGGCCATTGGCCTCTATGGAACGATGCATTCTAACCTTCAAGGGCTTGTTAATAAAAATTCAATTCCGTTTTTAGGACATGTTATATAAGTTAAACTATTTCCAGGTAAGTTAGTAGGCTTATTTGTTTGAGAAATTGATTCTTCGTTTTATTCAAATTCTAGATTTTCGTTATTTTGTAAATCATTTAATGGTTCATAAGTATAATTTATTATTAAGAGTTATTAGCCTAAATATTTAACGAAAAATTATCAAATAAAGTAGAATTTATGTCTCGAAAGTCATTTAAAGAATCTGGAAATCAACCTATGTTGCCAAGGCGAGCCACATAAAGTCTATATAACTTTCCTATATGTGTTAGCCATCATTTTGAGTAATTACCTCTATTTGGTTTAGAAAATTCCTATTGTTTCTTCTCCTTAGAGGATAATCATAATTATATTTTAATTCATGGGCAATTGATAACATCTTAGAAGTATCCCCCTCTTTTTCAGCTTCTAAAACTTTTTTATCATGTTATCCTCTTCCATAGATAACCTATTTCTAAACATCTTAAATGCCTCCCTAGCTTGAAGATTGTAACTTTAAATTAGTATTCTTTTTTAATTAATCCAAGTTTACGCCACTATTAAGTATTTTTATTACATATTAAACGAGCTCAATACCGTACATTGCCCTCTAAAGTACTATCAGAACTAGGGTTCCTATAATGTAGAGGATCATTTTATGAATATGTTCTTAATTTTGACTCATAAATAGAATATTCTTTTTTCTTTATAATATTTCTCTCAATCATCAGAATTTATTTTTTTATAAATTCATTGAGCAAATCTTTTCTAAGATTTATTCATCGCCACGTGGATTTATCCGTGGCGATGAATTAATCAGCCGGTTACCTATGGGGTCGACTGATTAATTCTAAAGACTTTTAACTTGAATATTGTTAATTTTAGCCAGAAATGTTGTATGGATTTGAACCTACATTACGCTTAAAGTTAAGCGCAGTTTACCCTTTTAAATTAAACATATAAGAAAAAAAAATATTAAATATATTCTGATTTAAATAAGCTGATTTTTGTTTTAATTTGAAGCTAACTAAAATAAAAGCTAACCATAGGCTTATTTACAATTGCACTATCATATTTATTATAATTTATTAACTATTTACATTATATGATAAATAATTTATTTTAAATACCAGGATTCTTATCCTAAATAACTCTTTAAAAAATTTTAAAAAGTATTTTATGGAAAATTAGCATCAGACTTTTCAATATATATAATAAATTTATATATAGCCAAAAATATAAATCCAAAAATATATTTAAATAAGACTATATTATAAAATTTAGTCGCTTCGAATAATTAATTTTTTTTTAATAAAAAAATTGAAAATAACTTATAATGATAAAATATTTAACCTTAAATTTTTAATTAGTGAAAAATATAAAATACTAAAAATTATTCTATTTCAGTTTTACATTTAGGACATGTTCTACCACGAATAACGATAGTTTGTACTCCGTTAGCCTCACAAGTAGGACATATAACACCTGGTATTGTTTCATCTTGCATAGAAAGACCACCAGTATTGTCTAATAAAATTATAGAAGTTTGATAATAATAATAGAATGCACAGCAAAAAAGTGTTAAAAAAAAAGAAATTATTATGTAATGTTTTTTATATTTATTAATTAAAAAAGTTAGTATAATAGCTTTAAAAATTAAATAATCTAAAATATTTGCCCCTAACTTACTTTGTTGAGGAAGTGAATTAAAGGCATGAGGGATTGGAGGGCTGTGTAAATTTCATTCTATAGATATTTGAGCTCTAGATAATAAAGCTCTAAGATAATCAGTATTAAATTCTGGATAATATCAAAGATTTCTGCTTGCAGATGCTCCATACACTAATTGAATATATAATGTATATAAGAAAATTCCTGTAGCTGCTAATGATATTAAAGATCCATAACTTGATACATAATTTCATCCTGCATAAGCATCAGCATAATCACTTATCCGACGAGGCATACCCTGTAAACCTAAGAAATGTTGAGGGAAAAAAGTAACATTAACCCCAACAAATAAAACTCAGAAATGCATTTTTGCTAATTTAAATTCATAAACTAAACCTATTATTTTAGGCATTCAAAAGTATCAAGCAGCAAATAATGCAAATACTGCACCCATTGATAATACATAGTGGAAATGCTATTTAAAAATATTAAATATTCGGACTATATCATTATCTGATTTTTTCTACAAAAGGTACTTTATGTCAATTCGGGTTTTTATATTGAATTCAATCTAAAATAAACTCAGAATATTTTTTAAACTCTAAACTATCTTTAGGTTCATTTTTAAAATCTCTTACAAGAATAAACTGTTTTATTTTTGACACTCTATAAAATTTAAAATCTGAATATAATCTATTTTCCATAAAATAATCATATAAAAATACCATCTCTTTTACATTTTGGTATTTAAATGCTATAGAATTTCGAGATTCTCTTAATAAAATAGCAGGTTTATAATTAGGTATTACATTATCTAAATTAAGTCTACTACTATATTTATTATTTTCAAATTCTAAATTACATTCAATTCTATTACCAGAATAATTAAACACAATAGTTCCATCTGTATCAACTAACCCTGATAAATAAGGATCATTAGGTTCAATATTATAATTGGCTTCTTTAAATTCTATTCCTAAATAATCACAAGATTTTTTAAATCCATCTACTTTAAGTCTAATTAAACCATTAATGTTATTTATTAAAAATAACATTTCTTCTTTTTTGCTAATAATCCACATAGAATGTGGTTTATTTTTATCCGATCTAATTCTACCTAAATGTAGAGAATTTTGAATACGATTTAATATTTTAATATCTCGATCGTGTAATTTAATTCTAATAGCTTTTAAAACTAACTTAGAATTAATATTTCTAATATCAAAATTTCCATCCCCATCTATAATTCCAGCTAATCATTTAAAAAACCTCTCTAAATCTTTACCTTTTAAATCAGATATTTGGCGTGTAGTCTCTGAGAATTCTTTACAGTTTTCGGCTGATTGTATGGCCGTATTTTTTATAATAACAGGTCAATTATCATTTTCACTATATATAAGAAGAAAATTAAATTTTCTATGGACATCTATTTCTAAAAGATAATAATAAATTATATACAGTAGATAACGACCTAAAAACATAGTTCCCAGCATATAGCCAAATTCGAAATAATTTATTTCATTATTAAGGCCCATTATTTCTTGAGCGACCACGTAATATGTATCATGGAATGCAATATCCAGAGACGCGTTCGCTAAAACTACTCCACTCACTAAACCACAATTCATTAATCTTTTAATCTTTCATAACTAAACACATAATCTTTATAAATACCTCCTACTTTAGCATATTTTTTAATTGTACTATGATTTATATTTAGAGCTTTTTGAGCTTCCATTACTCCATCATATTTACATATAAAATTCTTATTAATATCATACACAAATACTGCTTTTTTAACATGACTATGATTATTCATATTTAATATTAATTCATCACATTCTTTAGAAATTCAATTTGTTATAACCGGTGTATCACTTATATTATAAGGTGTATTTACTAAGTATCATTCTCCTCTAAATATAGTTTTTTCTTTTATAACATCAACTATTGTTGAATGATTAGATTTAATTAATTTAGCTAAAGTTGATACCGAAGGGAAAATTACGATTAATTCTTTAAAAGAATTATAAATATAAACAGGATAAGCAGATTTAGCCTCAATTATCCTTACTTTACTTTCCATAGAATGATTTTTATTATAAAATGGATTATTTTCACCTGTTAAAGCTTTAGCTATTAAACCTTTAGTAATGTTACTATGAACTCTATTTTTAGCTAGTTCTGATAATAATATTTTAGTTTCCTCTGTGTGTTTCTAACCTAAAGAAGAATAACCTTGTTTTAATACATTATAATATGGCAATATAAATGTTATAAAATAAGTTTCTCTAACTGCTAAAGATCGAGGTTCTACATATTCTAATATTAATAATTTAAAGTTAGATTGATCATATTTTAATAAACCTTTAACTATAGGCATGTTAATGTTTTGTTTACTTTTTAAAAAAGTATTATTAAGATAATTTTTCATTCTAGAAGCTAAATTAATAGAACTTCCTATTAGAAGCTAGATTAATAAATTTTTATTTTTGGACTATATCTTATTGTTAATTAACAACATCTGCGTGTAGTCTCTGAAAACCCATGGAGATTAAACTCAATGTTTTTTGCTGATTATAAACATTTAATTTATTTAACTTCCAGCATATAGCAGATTTTAAGGAGAACTAAGTGGGTAGTTAAAACTTTTCAAGTTTTTTTTTATTGGTTAACCCTTTGCGTGAGGGGTTTAGGTATCTTTTTATACTTTAATCTAATTTAAAATTTTCATATCTATGTTATTATAAAGATTAATTATTAATAGTTGAAATCAATTTATCTAATTTAGATCTATGCTCTGAACTAGTTTTATGGAGACCCGAATGCATAATTTCTAATATTTGTTTTCAAATTAAAAAATTAGTAGCTTTTAAGCACATAGGAGGTAAAGTATATTTAAGAAAAAACGGTAAAATTATTTCATAGTTTTTTTTATAAGAATAAACCTCATAATTAAAACAAGAAACACCATTTTTATAAAGATTACCTGTTCCTAAATAAGAAGCAATTAACTCTAACAAAGGTAAATCACGTTTATCTTGAGTAATAAAAAATCTTGCTCTATATGCTTTTAGTTTTATACTATAAGGCGATGCAGAAAATGAACCTTCAGCTGCAACAAATCCTACTATTCAATAAGGACTAGGAATACAAGTTATTATAAAATTCAAATCAGATGTATCTACCGTCACATGTTCAAATTCCGTAAACAAATAATTTAATTCCTTTAATAAATCCTTAGCTTTTTCGTTAAGTCCCTTATTAATTAAAGGTTTCATCTTAAAAATTAAGTCTAACCCTTTTATAGTTAAATGTTCTTTTCTACCCATCATTTCAGCAATTTTACTTCATAGAATAAAATCTTTTCGTTTTTGTGTTATTAAAGGATAAGCTATAAAATGAGGAATAATAACTTGCAGTATATCCGAAATTTTATCTACTTGGTAAAACGCTCTGTTTGATTCAGTATTAACAACACCAACACCCCTAAAAAATTTTTTCATTTCGAGCAATAATGGCATTTCTTTAATTGAAACATAGATTTGAAATCTTACTCTAACCCGGCATTTAAGTTTACTTTCAGATCTTGCTGTAATAGATACTAAAAAGTTTGATTCACCATCACAAAAACCTGTTACAAACCAAGGATCTAACGAACTAGTATTGGCCATTTGTGTAGAATAAAATTTTGATAATAAATCAGGTTTGTTAAGTCATGTAGATACAAACCCAATATAGCATAATGTATAATTATCTATAAACCCACTTACTAAATAAAAATTCTTTATATATTCATAATTATCTTGAAATAAAGATAAGAATGACCATTAATTTTATTAATTAAACAATAAACACCTGATTTGTCTTTTTGTTCTTTTAAAATATTAACCTTATTATCTTTAAAGTTATCATATGTTATTAAAGGATTTAAATTTTTTGTATTATCTTCTTTTTTAACATTAGAAGTAGAATAAGAACGAATAGCCAATTTAGGATAAAGATTAAAATAATTATTTAAATTAAATAATGAATTTTTATTTAAAGGACTATATCTTCCCTTAATATTAAGGGGACCTTACTAATCTATATGATTTTTTTATGCGTAAGTTACCTGCTGATTGTCCAAAATTAAACATTTTAACTATAATTAAATAAATACCTAATAATGTAATTGTCAGAAGTTTTCAACATATAGTAGTACTTAAAGGGAGAACCAAGTGGTATAATAATCCTCCAATAGTGAACATGAAGATGAAACCAAGTGCGAATAATAGTGGAGTATGGAAATGTAATGATCCACCGTAACAAGTTGCTCAGGGTGAGGCCTTCGATCATCTCAGATCTAGTTGGCTTTGTGTTTCATAAAAACAGAGATAGTTATTCTATATATTTTTACTTAAATGCTTGTTTAAGGCACTGCCTATTTCTAGTAACCTGGACCATTCCTTCATATTTAGTATATAACCTATTAGTTCGTTTACATTAGACTTTTTTCGTTATTAAAACTTTTATTATAATCAACCTTAATAATAAAAAAGATGTAAAATCTAATATCCGCTTGTAATGTTAGTTATATTACCTAAATAGCATGGCGTCTGGCCTCTACGCTTTTAGATAAAAGTATTTTACTTTTACTAAGTATATTTTTTTATATACTTAATTATACTTTCGTATAACCACTTAGTTCGACGATAATATCAAAATAGTTCGTATTCCTATTCAATATGTCTCTCGAGTTTGCCATGTAACAATAATAATCTATCAAATAATAGTATATTTAGATTCCTGTCTAAAACTAGACCCTTTAAATTTGTATAACATAGTAGGATGAACATAAGGAAGCATGTAATGTAAATTATTTTTAAGGGATTTACTATTAATATATATAACAGAATAATTCCTTTGTTTATGAATATTACACTCAAGACGAAATTTAATCATTAAAACATTAATAATGAATACCAATTCTTTTATAGTAAAACATTCAGTTTGCAGGGTTATACCTGAAGAGTACGTACCATCTCCGGAAATTCAATGAACTAAAGCCTCTCAAGTTAATAAATCATATAAATTCTTAGGAACAATTTTTTTTCCTTCAAAATAAAATAAATTATATAACTCTGTTATACACAATAAACTTCTTGTAGTAAAACCTAGACCATAATGTACTTTTTTATGTAAAGTAGTTTTAGTTAAATAAGGACCTCGAGAGCAATAATGACTTAATTGAAAAAAAACAGAATAAAAATATTCAAATTGTTTATATGTTTGTTTAAACTGTAATCGAGCATCTCCCCCTTCATTTTGTTTTTGTATAGTAGCATCAGAAAGAATAATTCCTATAAAAATAGATCTTTTATTCAAAGGTATTCTTATTGAACTCCGTTCAAAATAAGAATATCTAGAATAGCCTACAGTAGAAGATAAATTTGAACCATATAATTCTAAACTAAACCCTTCTTTTATTTTAACATTATTCATTAAAAGCTTAATATTTTTAATCTTATTTAACCCTGAAAGATTAGTATGAGCTTTATTACTCATTAAATACGCTACTTCCTTTCAAAGTTTAAAAGCTTTAAGCTTTTCATCGCATAAAACAATATTATTAAAAAATGGAATTATTTTTTCATTAATACTAAATAAATCTTTAACTGAATAGCTAATGGTTTTTTTCTTTCTCTCCACGAACCCACAATCAAAAATCAAAGGAAAGTTATTTATTAGTTTTTCCTCCTCATTGGATCGCGAACTTACACTAATTTTAAAGTTTAAAGACACACCTTCACCTAATTTATATCTACTTTCCTTAAAGATTATAATAGAAAAACAATCCTTGTCATATCTATTAATAAACTCTATAACTAACTTTGGATTAACTTTACTTGATTCTGTAGAATAAGAACAAGACAATAAAATTAAACTTAGTTTATGATCAACCTTAAATTTCGAAAATGACACGATTGCTCTATTTTTAGGATAAGGAATAAGCTCTCTTTTTGTAACATGTACTAACGCTCTATTACTATTATTATTAAGATTACCCCTTATGCGAGGAAAAGTAAAAAAATTTTTACCTTTATTGTATTTGGTCATAAATCCCTTACTAAAGGGGACCGACAACCAGCTAAATATTTTTATTCCAGTAGGAACAGCAATGATTAATGTGAAATAGTAGATTGGTCCCAACAATCATAAAATCAATGATTGTCATTAGCCAAAAAACCTTTCCCAAACCGAACGTGATAGTTTCCCATCATTCGGCTTTCCAAAGAGAAATGTGTGCTTCTCTCCTGTTTTCCTTCGCATAACCACACTATTACAGCGGGATAACTACTATGAAAACTCCGTCACCTCCGGTCTTTCGAACCTCAGGTGATCCTAAATTCTTTAATAAAACTCATTAAATATATCCTTAGGTTCTAAACAATCTAACCATGGTTTTTTTTATTATAGTCCGCAACTTCTATAATACATGTTATATTAGATATGTTTTTTTTGTTCGTTTTCCTAACCTTAGATATCTAGCTCGGGAGTGAACACTTATTATAATAAATTATTCTCGTGTGAATGAAAAGATCGTACGGATGCTACTACAATTAAAGTAAGGAAAGCTACCGGACGATATTATCTTGATTATAATAACTTAATCTCCCTTTTTAGACATGCTGTTTTCAGCGTATAGTTGGCTTATACTACCTAAGTCTAATGCTTTACACTCGTATGGTTAATTTTATATAAAAAATGATCTGAAAAGTATGGCAATAACTTAGGTTTTATCTTATCTAAATCCTTACTATTAATTTGAATTATATGCCCCATTTTAGCCTTTTTTGGCTTAGGACCTATAAATTTTTCTGGATCCCAACGGTGTTCATATGAATATATAGTGGGTTGAATATCAAACTTAATTATTAAAATATTCATTAGTAAAATTACTTCTTTTAGACTGAATCCGTGCGTAATTAAAGAAACACCTTTATTCCGACTAGCCCCATCTCCCTGTATTCAATGAGCAAGAGCTATATAATCGAGATAAAAAAATAAATGAGGTTTAATGGTTTTTATTATTTTTTCATTTTCTTTAACATAAAAAAGATTAAAAATTTCCATAAAACAAGGTAATTGTCTAGTCATAAAAGATCAACTATAAAAGTATTTACCTCTCACCCTATCTTTACTTTCATATAAAGGACCAGAACATAAATAAGCTAGCTCATTATATACTTGTCAGAAATAAGTAAAATTTTTAACAGATTGTTTTAATCCTATCCGGGGATTTCAGTGTCCATTCTTATTCATTCAAGCATCCGAAAGTAATAAACCTACAATTATACTTCTAACTCTAGGTGTTAATTGTAAGGTATTTCTCTCTAAATTAGTTATTTTAGATTTTCGATAATGTGAAGATAAACCTAAAGGTTTATTTCACAAAGTTAATGACGTACTCTCAGTTTGTTCTGCCGCATTGGTTGAATACTTCTTATATAAAATACCATTAAAAAACAAGAGTGGAGTATTTACACTCAAAGTTTTATTAAATGAGATAGCGCACGTTGCGGCAGTAAAATATGCCCGTGTATCCACCGTATTAAATTATTTATTAATATAATTTAAATTGGACTATGTCTTATCCTTTAATAACTATTTATTTAATTACATACGTATGTTAAACGTGTTATTTCAAAGTTTTCACGCTTAGTCTCTGAGGCACTAATAATATTATTACCTGCAAGTTATACCAACCAACTTAAATTTAAAGTGTACGTGAGTATCGGAACTCTGGTCTCTATATAGGTACTTTCTTGCATATAGTGAAATAATAATCCATATTAATTCAAATATGGACGACGTGGATTGATTTAGCTATATTCCTAATTTATATTTCATTGAATCATGCATAAAAGGTAGTACAAGATCTTTTACAGTTTTAACAGATTTAGCTAAAATGTAAATACGAAATTTATCATTGGCTTTATGTATAGTACATTTAATTTCATATTTTTCGTTTAAATAAATTTTTAAACGATTAACTTCTGCATGAGTAAAATTATCAGTACAAATATATAATCCACGACTAGTTCCAAAACACCCGTCCTGAGCGTGATAATAACCTAATATTAATAATTTTTCTAAATTATAAAAGATATTATATATTTACCTCATGGCTCTTTGCTTAAAACATGTTTATTAATTGTGTTTCTGCTAATATTCATTTTTAAGGCAGCTTCTCTCATAGAAATAAAAGTTAAAATTTCTTGCGTTTCTATATTAGTAAATACAACTTTCTTTCCTTTAGTTTTAATATTAAAGTTAACTATTCCTTGAGTAATTTTGGCTCTAGCTTCAGGAGAAAACCCATCACCTTTAGAATGAAATTTTTTAAAAATGTTTCCCAAATTTTCTAAATGTTCCGGTGATTTTACACCACCCATTTTAGCGATTGTTTCTTCTGTGTGTTTATAACCCAAAGTAGAACCCGCTATTTTTAAAATATTATACTCTGGCTTTAACAAATCAATATAATATTGTTCTCTAGATGTTGCCAGAGCAGGCTCACAATATTCAAGTATCTCGTCGCCCTCCTACGGAGGGCGAAGAATAACCGTACTTGATTAAAGCTTTGTTAATAAGCATATTATTTTTGGGGTCAGTAATATAATTATAACTATAATAATTACTAAATCTTTTACCTAAATTAACACTACTTCCTACCTAGCAGTTTCCGTTAATATTATTTTTTCATAAATATACACCAGATTTATCCTTATTTTCTTTTACAGCTTACTCTTTTGAAATATCCGCATTTTCATATTTTAAAATTGGAACAAAAGAATTAGGATTATTCTTAGTACTAAAAAATCTTCGAATATTAATATTTAATAATTTAACTACAGGACGTTTCGTGTCAAATGATAAAGGTCTAACAGCGCTATGTTTATTATCAATTTTATATTCAGAAAGTATTTTTAACGTATGGTGAAATAATATTTTTCACTGTATCTAGAGACTTAACTAAAATATAAATTCGATAATTTCCTCCAGTTACTTTATGTAAAGTGCATTTAATATTATGCCTGTTGGTTAAATAGCGAGCAAGTCGTTTAACATCGGCATGAGAGAAATCATCGGAGCAAAGATATAGGGAATTACCACACGGTAATTTCTTTTGAGCAATTCAATGTGCTAAAGCTAAAGGAGTTAAAAGAGATAAATCTTCAGGAACTATTTTAACTTTGTTGATATAAAAAACATTATATAATTCAGTTAACATAGGTAGAGCTCTAGATCAAAAATTAAAAAATGTATATGTTTTTCCTGTTCTTTTGTCAAGGTATGAATGTTCCCTGTACTTACCAGAAGTTATAGAAGATAAAGAATTAAATAAAAAAATAAAATAATCTTTATTATTTTCACCTTGTGTAAAGCCAAATCTAGCGTTTTTACCCCTAGGAGGTAATTCTAATCTACCGTCACCTAAAATAGATCCAAATAAAATCTCTTTAACGTGGTCCATATTTTCATTATTTTTTTGATCTATATTATTTACTTCAACCTTTATATCTGAATTTTTTAACATATTTAAATCATTGTTTTGAGAATAAAGAATTAAAAATATCCTAAATCTATCTAAACCTACTGTATACATATGCAAACTTAGTTATCTTAAGGGGCTTACCTACAGTGTTAGTGTTTTCTAGTGCTCTGAACACTTCCTTCAAAAGGACCCTTCACACCAATCAGTTTGATTAACCTGATTCTAAGTTTCGACTGTACATTCGCAAGCATCTCAGCTCTACGTAGGTGAACCAGTCTGTAGCGATGTTCCTTAGCCACCGACGGTCTTCAACTAGGGAGTTGTTAACCGTTTTCACCATGTCCGGTCGTTATACAAATAATTGCTTCCATTTTGGTAGATCGTGCTTCACAGTCTCCATTTTAAGCCAAAAATCTAAATTAAGAATTTATTGGCTACGCTATGCGATTGAAGAGACGGGTACTAGGCAAGACGTATAAGAATATACTACGTGTTTCGCTTATTAATAAAACGTTGCCACGATTAATAACGATTAGGTGGGATTATGCTACCCACAGC
>LDUD01000128.1:17367-41869 GCA_012184295.1 Dactylella cylindrospora
TATAACGAAGACTTATAACCTTATTTGTCATTATCTTTATTTATAAGTTGACTTAATTTTTTGATTTTTTCAATACCTTCTGGAGATTTATGTTCTTTGTTTAAAACACAATGATAAATTACTATTCATTTATCGAAGGCTCATTGTTTTTTGGTTCTTAATACGAATTGATTAAAATAATTAATGATTATCGATAAACTATTTAAATTAGTTACTGCATATCTAAAATTATTATTCTTACGTGCATAAATTGAACCATAACTTAGAATATTTTTCAAATCATTAAATAACGATAATCCTTCTTTTTGATCGACAATAAATCTTAAGATAACACTTTTGTTATTTTTAGCTACGTAAACATTAAAACAACCCTCAGCGTCTACAAACCCAGAAAATCAACTATTATTTAGCGATAATTTAATCGGGCTAGTTATTGCTTTTAATAAGTTATCTTTATTTTTAATATTACTATTTCATTGTTTTGATCAAACTATTAATTGCTCAATTCTAGGTATAAGATGAAGATTACCATTAAATAAATGAAATAATAAAAACACGCTTGACTGTTCCCTTACTATAAATCTATGAAACCCTTCAAACTCTTTTACATATCCAAATTTTAAGATATCTCTTATTTCATAAAGTATTTTTGATTCTTTTTGTGTTAACACAAAAATTGGTCTACCTTCATTAACACCTAAGTAGCCGTCTCCTTCGGCAAAACCAACAAATCAACCCAATCAATTAGGATCAAGTGTAGTATTATAAATATCTTTGTATAAGGTATTAAACTTATCAAAGGATAACGTATTATAAGATAATGAATCTTCATTTTTTTGCACAATATTAGAGGAGAAACCCAACACATAATGATGCAAAATAAAATTTATTTGTGGACTATATCTTCATCTTTTAATTGAGTTTATCGCCAGTTTTTTTTGTATTGCTCGTAATCAAATTAATTTCTTTACTTAGCTTTCTAATTTCGCTAAGTCCTGTTTCTGTAAGATGTGCTTTATTTTGTACCAACTGATAAACTGCTACTTATTTATCAAAAGAATATTGTTTTTTACTTTTTAATCGAAATTTGTTAAGATATTCAATTATAAGTGACGCTTTAACAAACGAATTACTCTCTATTCTATGCATGGTACCCTCAGTCCCTTTTTTAAGTTTTCTATTACTTAAAAATAGATTTAATTGATACTTTATAACATATCCTCTAAGCTATCTTTTTGATCAATCATAAATTTCAGTTTTACTTGATAGCCTAAAGCCATAGCTTTTCTTTTAAAAAGTGTAACATTAAAACAACCCTCTGCATCTATAAAACCAGATATTCAACTATCATTTAACGTAGTAAGAACATTGTTGTTTTTTTGTTCTATATCAAGAGTATCTAATCAATTTTTTTTTTACTTGGACTTTTCTTTTATTTAAGACCAAATTTCCATTAAATAAAGCTATTAGAATAAGCATATTTTTTTTATCATCAACACGATAACGACTAAAAGTATATTGTTACTCTTCCTATTCCTAAAGTTTCATGTATATGATTTAATATTGCAGTTTCTTTTTGAGTTAATACAAAAATAAGATGTTTATCTTTCCCTACGAGAAATGCACCATCTCCTTCAGAAAATCCAATAAATCAAGTTAATCAATCATCAGATATTTGATCCGGATTTTTACCTGATATATTCCTATATTCATTAAAATTAAAAGATGTTTCGCGTGTAGTCTATGAGGAGCTATTTTCAGCTTTTGTTCCAAAATTATTTGAATTTACTAATAAAAATAAATATATAAAGCTAATATTTCCGGCTGATTGAACATAACCTATAAGATTTTCACTATTAAAAGTACTTATAGGCACTAAGCTTTCCCAGCATACAGCGAAATTTATTACCTCTAAGTCACCTTTGAGGAAAGCCACTCAAATTAAAAGATGTTTCGCACATAGTCGATGAGGATCCTTATTAAACTAGTCTATTAATTTAAAATTTTACTTTTGTAAGGCTTTAACTTTTTAGAGTTAAAGCTATAAAGGGGTAAATTATTTTAATAGTATAAAGTTTCCTGCTGATTGAACATAGCCTATAAGATTTTTACTATTAAAAGTACCTATAGGCACTAAGTTTTTCCAGCATACAGCGAAATTTATTACTCCAAAGTCACCTTTGGAGAAAGCCATCATTGTATAATATTTTTATTTAATTTGTTAAATAAAAATTTAAAGATTTTTTTAACTAGTCCATATTATTTTTTAACTTAATCAATAAATCTAATCCTGCTAAAGTTAAATGTTTTTCACTTTTAATTATTTCTGCAGCTTTACAGAAATTTAAATAATTTAAAGCTTTTATACCATAAAGAGGGTATTTTTCAAAAAAAGGAATAATAATATTAAATATATCCGATGTTTTATTTACATTAAAATCCCCAACTAATTGACCTTTTCTTTGTTTATACTCTCCACAACCAAAATAATTTTTAAAACTAATAAGAAGTTGTTCATCTCGAATATGTTGAGTAATTAAAAATCTTAATCCGACTGAATATCCAATTTTGTGTGAATTAGATTTGGAAATTTTAATACGGAAACAACCTTCAGCAGTTACAAACCCTACTAATCAATAAGGGTTATAAATTTCTTGTTTTACAATTAAAGGTCTTATAGCAGGAATAATGTCCGGATAGGCTTCTTTTAATTCATCATTTAGCCCTTTGTTTATGCTAGCTTTAAGTTTCACAATTTCTTTTATACCATCAAAAGTCAAAAACTTGTTTAAAGAGTAGATAATCAGCCTGTTTTTGAGTTATTAAAGGATATTTATCAAAATGATTAATTATTATTTCTAAATCAGTAATAGATGTTACTGTAAATTTAATAACATTTTTTTCTCTATCCATAATTACACCAATATCGTTAAAAAATACTTTAATATTTTCTAATAACTCCTGATCTTTTTTATGTAAATTAATACCGAATGATAATTTTACAGCTCAACCTACTTTAAATTTAGAGTTTTTACTAATAGAAACATTAAAATAACTTTCCCCGTCGCAGAATCCAGTAATAAAATAAGGATTATTTTTTGTTTTTGAGATGAACCAGTAGCAAAGTATCTTTGTGTAAATATTTTACTAATTATATTGTATTTATATATATTATAAACACAACATATATTTATTAACAATAAAAGAAAAAAGAAATTTTGACTTCACACCACGAATCCTAGTACTCCAATTGACATCATTGCGTAACTATGTTTTGTATGTAAGTAAATATTATTAAAAAAGTTTATTTTAATCTATTTGAATTCATTTGTAAATTTAATATCTTAATTTGGTCTAAACCTTTTTTAGTTAAGTGTTGTTTTAATTCAATAATTGACATACTATATTCCTTTAAATGTTATCTACCTCTGTTCATCCCAGCTTTAATAATTCTAATCTTTTCCAACCCTTCACCCGTTAAATGTAATTTCATTTTCATAAGTTCTGCAGCTTTAACAAAATCTAAAAAATCTAAATTTTTTGTACCTTGTAAAGAAAATTTATTAAATAAAGGAATAATTATATTATATATATCTGAGAATTTAGCTACAGTTAATTGAAGTCAAGTTTTATCTTTATAAGTAGTAATATAACCACAACCTAAATGTTTATTTAATATTTTAATTAACTGATGATCTCGAGTATGTTGAGTTATAATAAGTTCTAATCTAACACCATATCCCAATTTAGATGCTGCAGATTTATAGATTGATATAAAAAAACAACCCTCAGCTTCAACAAATCCGACTAATCAATTAGAATCCGGTATTTCTGAAACTAAAACAGTAGGTTTTTCCATAGGTATAATATTAAAACTTGATTTTAATTGATCGTTTAAACCTTTATTTAAACAACTTTTAAGAGTTACAATTTTAGTTAAACCTTCCTTTGTTAAATGCTCACCTTTGTTTATTAATTTTATAATAGATTTAAAAACAATAAAATCTGCTCTTTTTTGCGTAAGTAAAGGATATTTATCAAAATGTAAAATTATGCTGTTTAAATCTTTTATTGATGAAACAATATAAGCTGCAGCACTATCACTTTTAATAAAAATTTCCCCAACTCCAAAAAAATTTTTTAATTTATATAATAAATTAATATCTCGTGAATGAACATGAATATGAAAAGACGGTTGTACAATTCAACTTTTTAAGTCTTTTTTAAATACAGACACTATAAATGACGATTCTCCATCAGAAAACCCTGTTACATATCAGGGATCAATTATATTTAGCGATTCCAAACTAGAAACAACCTGTGAAGATAAATGTCGAATATTTTGCTTTAAATTTTTGCAAACCTAAAATTTGCTTGGCAACATTGTGCTTATAATTTTTATACAATACAAAAAAAGATTATTATTTAAAAAATTAAAATAAATAATTAAATCAAAATAATTATATATTTACTAACTACAAAATGGACTATATATTAATAAGCGAAACTTAATTTTTTCGTGTAGTCTCTGAGGTTATTATAAAATTACCTGCTGATTACCTTAAAGGTTTCCCAGCATATAGAAAAATTTAATAATTTTTAATGTGCAAACTAATCTTGAAATGTTTTGATGTAAAAATACAAATTAATCTTTACTGTGCTGAATTATATGAAATCTACAATTCATTGTTTAAAACAAACATAATCTTCTTGTTTTAAGTTTAAAAGAGGATAACTATCAAAATGAGGTATTATTTTTTTTAATAAAGAATTAGTATCTTGAACTATAAAATCACACCTGGGTGTAGATAAATTAGATCTTAAATTAACCACCCCACAATCAAAAAATTTTATAAATAATTTCATCAATTCTAAATCTTTACTGTGCTGAGCTATATGAAATCTACA
This sequence comes from Dactylella cylindrospora, assembly GCA_012184295.1. Classification (NCBI taxonomy): domain Eukaryota; kingdom Fungi; phylum Ascomycota; class Orbiliomycetes; order Orbiliales; family Orbiliaceae; genus Dactylella; species Dactylella cylindrospora. The sequence continues at coordinate 22,276 of LDUD01000128.1, forward strand.
ATACACTTTTTCTAATAATACATAATCCTTCGCCGATTTAACGTAGATAGAAAATCCACCATCCCCGGCGACAAATCCCGAAACCCATTGTGGATTTAAATTATTAGGTAAATCTATAATTGGTTTATCTGATGGTATTATATTAGGGTAATAATTTAAAACTTTTTTAGATACTCCTCTATTTATATAAGCATAATAAGAAAGAATAGTTAAAAACCCTTCTTTAGTTAAATGTTCTTTATTTAAAATCATTTTTACAACCTTACATCATAATAAAAAATCCACTCCTTTTTTAGAGATAAGCGGATATTTTGTAAAATGCGGTATTATTACATCATTTATATTGTTAACATTTGTTACTCGATAAACTGATTTTTTTCTATCAGGTCTATGATATATTCCACCTACACCAAAAAAAGATTGAATTTTATATAAGATTTCTTTATCTTTTACATGTAAATTTATTTCAAATGAAATTCTTACTTTAGATTTTAAAGATTCTGAGATTTCTATTATTACTGAAAAACAACCCTCAGCATCTATAAATCCTGTTACTCAATGAGGATCTAATTTATTTTCAATAAGCTTTGTAGAATAATATTTTTTTAATAATTTATTTATTCTTACATCTGAACAAAACATTGGACTATATCTTAATCATTTAGCAAAAATGATTTGCCACGTACAGTCTCTAAAAAATATATTATTTTTTATTCTCTGCTGATAGCTCATTGTAATATCCTTAAATATATTGTTTATATTTAAAGCCTTAGAGGTTTCCAGCATATAGTGGATGGATTGCACATAATTATTAATTAATGTAGGCTTACGCTTGTAAACCATTCCTAGATACTTTTCAAATAAATGAAATTGGACCATCTCTTTGTCAACTAAATAATATAAAAACACTTTATTGCTAATAAATTTATACATTAAACTTTACCAGATACTACCTTATCTCACTTAATCACAAAATTTTTTCAACTTTTACCTAATACTGAATTAGGTGTTGCATTATGAGCATGAAGTACTCTAAGTTCATAAAATTTATTAACCATGTGTAATCTTACTCGTTTTTCAGATCTAGAAGGATTAACTTTAAAATAATCATTAACTAGTTTTAAAATTTCATTTTTTCTATAACAAGTTCATTTAAATGCTCCTACTTTAGCCATAGTATAAATTTTTCCACCATACAGTTCAACTAAAGCATCTAATAAAAATTTGTTTTTTTGAGATGCAGTAATAAATAATTCACCAGATTTATCATTCATATAAACGCTACCATCGCTATCGAAAAATCCTGCAAATCAACCATTATAGTAAGTTAATGGTTGTGGGTTAATTAAGTCTATGTTATAATTTTCACATATTTTACCTAATTGAAGCATTCTTACAGGATTTCGAATAAGACCATTAACAGCTTTTATTAAATTTAATAAGCCTGTTTTATGATGTAATCTATATCTTAAATGATTATCCCCAGCCTTTAATTTTACTGAACCTCCAAATTTTTGTTTAATAATATATAGACAGTGTTTATCCCTAAGTTCCATAACTATTTCTAGACTAGCATATCCTTTTTTTGATAATTGAAAACAACCATCGCCATCAATTAATCCTGCTAATCATTCGTTAAAAGCCTTATTATTATCTGAAGATTTAAGATTATCATTTTTAATGTTAGTATCTTCGATAATTTCTGAAGAAATAGAATTATCAGCCGAATCTAAATTATCGTGTTTTTGTGTTGACAACAAACATATGGCCTCTGAGATTACTACTCACATGCTTAATCTTATTGACTCCTTAATCTTAGATTTCAAGTTTATAAAACTTGGTGTTTTGGTTATCGGCGGGTTCCCAATAGGAAATAAAATTTCTTGTACAAACATTTTTACATTTTTAATATTTATTTTTATATTGTTTAAAATAAATAAAAAAGTAGTTTGTAGTATATGATCTACTGAATTCCTGCGTATAGTTTGTTGCATTAAAAATTTTTTTAAAGGGCCATCTTGACCGAAAACGTGTTTACTTGATGTCGATGAAACAACCGTACTGATAATCCCGAAACCTGGAATAATTAAAATATAAACTTCTGGGTGCTACATTTATTTCTTTTTATAAATGTTTGGACCATCTCTTTAAATAAAAATTTTATTCATAATTCATTCATTTTTTTATGAATATATCTCAACTTTTTGCTAATAAAGAATCAGATGTTGCTTTATGAGCTTTCATACTTTTTAATTCATAAAATTTAGATACTAAAAACAATCTATTAATTTTAGCTGATCTTGGAGGATATTCTTTGAAATATTCAATTAATTTTAATATATCTTCTTTTTTAGTTATATATCATTTAAAAGAATCAGAACTTCCTTTACTAATATAAACATTTCCTCCATATAATTCAATTAAAGGAGTTAATAATTCAGTTGTTTTTTGACTAACTGCTATAGATAATTGTCAATTAGTTTTATTTATAGTGATTGTTCCATCTGCATCGAAAAATCCTGATAATCAACCATTATTGTGTGTTAAATTTTCAGGTCAAATTAAAGTTATATCGTATTTTAAACAAACATTATTTAATTGAACTAATCTAACTGGATTTCTTATTAATCCATTAATATCATTAATTATATTTAATAGACCTTCTTTATGATGTAATCTATATCTTAAAGCATTAGCATTAGATCTTAATTTTAATGAACCTCCATATACATTTTTTATTATCTGTAATGCTCTTTCATCTCGAATATCCATAGTTATTTCTAACCCTGCGTATCCTTTTTTTGATAATGTAAAACATCCATCTCCATCTATTAGACCAGCTAACCATTGCTTAAATTTTAAATCTCTATTAGAATTACTTAAATTATGAATTGATCTTTTATTTTTATTTAACAAACATATGGCCTCTGAAGTTCCTACTAATGAGTTAGACACGTTGGTTACTTGCGGATTATAGTAAATTAAAAAGTTTTTTACTTTATTGGTATGAAATACATAACTTATAACTAAAGTACTTAATAAATATAAAACTATTTCCCCGCTTATAGTTTGTTGCATTAAATTTAATTTAAAGGGCCACATTTGACCAAAGAATCAAAACAGATGTTGGAAAAGTATTGGATCACCACCTCCAGCTGTTTCGAAGAATGATGTATTGAAATTCCTATCGGTTAACACCATAGTAATTCCACCAGCTAAAACAGGAAGAGAAAGTAATAATAGAACAGCAGTAACAACCACAGCTCATCCAAATAATGCTAATTTCATTCACTAAATTAATATTTATCATTAAGATTTAATTTAATTACTAATTAATTAATTAATCTATTTGATTTATATAATTATTATGATTTATTTAATTTGTAGTTAAAATAGTCATAAAAAGATTTATTTATCTTTTTTTTCTTTTTTTTTTGATCCTTCAATACTTAACAAATATATAACCAAATCAAAATATAAAAAAAGAATTCAGAAAAAAGTCTTTATATATTAATCATATACTACCCGTTATTCAAGTCTATTAGAATTCATTCTTGATTTGTATAGAATAATTTTATTTAAACCTTCATGCGTTAAATGATCTTTAGATTTAATAAGAGCTGATACTTCTTTAAAATCTTCAAAATCTTTAGCCTTCACACCTAATATTGGATATTCTTCAAAAAGAGGTATAATAATGTTTGCTATATCAGAAAATTTTGATACACTATATGTTATAATACCAGACTTTTCATTAATACTGTATTGACCGCAACCAAGAAATTGAACAAAACTTTTTAATAAATTAACATCTCGTATATTTTGAACAACTAAAAAATTTAAACTAGTGCTTACCCCTAGTTTATGTGTTTTAGATTTACTTTGTTTAATTATAAAACTTCCTTCACCAGACACAAACCCAGCTATTCAATGTTTAACCTCAGATGAGTTAGCTATTAAATTAGGTTCAGTTACTTCTGGTCTTAACATAGGAGTAATATCAGGAAAAGCTATTTTTAATCTTTCAGGTAAACCTTTATTTAAAGGAGCTCTTATACTGACAAGTTTTCGTAAACCTTCATGAGTAAGATGTTCTTTATTATTTACAAGATCAAAAGCTAATTTAAATAATAAAAAGTCTGCATGTTTTTGAGTTTTTAGTGGATAGTTATCAAAATGATTAATTATACAAGCTAAATCTGTCAATTTTATAACTGAAAAATGAGCAGCATCATCATGTAATGTAATATTTCCTACTCCAAAGAAACGTTGAATTAAATACAAAATGTTTATATCTTTGGAGTGCAAATGTATATTAAAAACTAATTTTACACTTCAATTACTACGGAATTGTGAATTTTTGCTAATACTAATCATAAATGATGACTCACCATCGCAAAATCCTGTTACGGTATGAGGGTTTAATTTATTAGGGCGTGTAGTATATTTCGTTTAATTTTTAATTTATCTATTTTACCCTAACCTATAAAAATTAAAATTTTTATAAAATATTATATAAATAATTTAAGTATTTAATTTAAATATATTTAAAATTTTAAATAATAAGCTAGGTACGTAAAAATAAACAAAACTGGTTTCCCAGCTACCAGAATACACCTTACAACAATCACCATTAGCGATGAAGGTTGAAAACCGTCTACTCTTTGCTCTTTTACATATAAAAATTATATGATTTAGATCCGCGATCATCCATTTAACTGTTATTATCCATAACAATATTACCTTACCCTTAACTATTAATAAAGGCCAATCTTTGTGTTTCCTAAAAGATTTTGGTTTTTAGGGTTTTAGGACCTTTCCGGAATTTGGTTTTACGCACAAATAACTTATTTATGCAGTCTTGTACCAGGACTTCTCATATTTAGCACAGTTGTGATAAAATTCATAGCACCTAAAAGAGAACTGACACCGGCTAAATGTAAACCAAAAATTGCTAAATCAACACTAGCTCCACTATGACTTTGAATTCCAGCTAGAGGAGGGTAACATTATATTTATAACTTCATATTTTTAATTTATTTTAATAATTTTTGTAATTAAAGATATTTTTTCGAAATACTATCGTTATTTCCACCATTCACATGGTGGTTTGGACTATACCTTCATCCAATACCATTCTAGTCTTTATTATTTTTATCTTGAGTAGTATCTACTAAAACAAAATTTTTATTTAATCTGACTTTTCTTAAAACTCTTATATTATCTCTTATTTTTCTTAATTTTTCATAATTACCTTTATGTTTTACATAAGATCTTGCTCAAATTCTAAATTCTACAGTTTTCATACCTTTCATAGTATTATTGTAATAATCTATTATGTTAAAAATAGCACGTGAATTAGTAGTTACTACTGTGTAATGTGTTTTTTTTTTGCTTATACTTATACCTAATATATAAGCTATAGATTTTAAAACAATAGGATCTAATTTCTGAGTTATTTCAAAAGCATGAACTATTCGAATAGAATCTTTGCTTACAAGATAAAAACTTCCCTCTGCTTCGGTAAAACCTATAAGTCAATATTTACTCATTACTGATTTAGCATCATTAGTATTATTAACTTCATAATTAACTGTTTTTCAAGCAGGAGAAATATAGTCAGTAGGCATTTGTTCACTTTGTAATTTTAATAGTAAATTATCTTTTTCTTTTGTAGATAAATTAGGATTTTCTAATATATCATAAGCTTTTTTAAATTTTTGATAGGAAAAATATTTACTAGTTAATAAAGGATATTTATCAAAAATAGGTAAAATAATAGAACCTATATTTTTTCTATCTCTTATTCTAAAATCTCCTTTATTACAATTAGCATCTATATGAACTGAACCTACACCTAATTGTTTTTTGATAAAATATAATATTCTTAAATTATAAGTACTTTGAGTTAATTTAAAGAAAAGAGTTCATTTTCCTTCGGCTACTCTGATTATAGAAAAACTTCCATCACCATCTGTAAAACCGACTAATCATAGATGAAAATTATCTTGATTTTCATAATATTTAGATCTGTTAATTGATCTAGAATGGTCATACATTTCTATATTACTTGGATGCTCTACATTCAGTCTCTGATGGGAACAATTAAAATGAGCGAAAGAAAAATTCCGTTTCTGATTAGAAAAAATAGACGCTGCATCTCGTGATTGTAAAGTATGTTTCTCGGTAGATCCTCCTCTAGGAACATCGACCGTAAAATCATCAAATTTTTCTAAATTATTTAATGATAGGGCCTCAATAGAGAATCTACCTTTATTCATCCCTGATTTAATTAAACGAATCTTATCTAACCCTTCTTTAGTTAGATGCGCTTTATTTTTCATTAAATCTGCAATTCTGCAAAAATCTTGGAAATCGTTTAATTTTTCACCTTGGATAGGATAATTTAAAAAGAATGGAATAATTTTTTCATTAATGTCTGAGAATTTAGTTACTACAAAATCCCAAACTTCTTGATTAGTCTTCTTTTTTAAATATCCACATCCTAAAACCTGAATTAAATTTCTAAGAAATTGTTCATCTCTGGCATGTTGAGTAATTTGAAATACTAATTGAATAATTACTTTATTATTACCTTCAGAAAGATTACAAAAAAAACATCCCTCCCCTGTTGTGAAACCAGCTAATCAATTAGGACTTACAACTAAATTATCTCTAATTAAAGGCCTTTCCGTATAAGTAATATCTGGGAAAGCTAGTTTTAAATCGTCAGAAAGAAGACCTCGATTCATAGCCGCTTTAATTGATACAATTTTTCGTAACCCGTCCAAATTAAGATGTTCTTTAACTAACATTAAAGAAATAGCTTGCTTGAATAATTCATAATCCGCTTTTTTTCTTGAAAGAAGTGGAAATTTATCTAAATGAGCTATTATTATTTTTAAATCTTTTAGGTTCTGAATCCTATATTCAAAAGATTCTTTACGTTGTTTATAAATTTTTCCTGCCTCAAAGAAATTTAGAATTTTTTCTAGTAAAGCTAGATCCTTTTTATGTAAAGTTAATTTAAAGGAAGGTTTTAATGTTCAACCTGTTACATAATCTTTAGCCTTATAAACATTTAAATAAAAACAACCTTCAGCGTCTATAAGTCCTGAAACAAACTCAGGATTAGGTATTGTTTTAGTTGAATAGAAACGTTTAGTTGCTCTTATTTTCTTAAAAACAAATCCAGATTTGCATCCTAAAAGAGGATGAGAATTTCGGTAACTTAACATTAACTTATTTTGTTCCCAGGCGCATTGTCTTAATTCTACACATTTTTTACTTTTGAAAAAAAAATATAGAAATACAATTAGTATTATTACTACTAATAAAAAAAGTGAGTAACTAATAGTATAAGTTTTTAAAACTACAAGAATTTCGCGCATCGAATAGAGTTTTATTGCCTCTAAGTTACCAAAGAGCAACTCCTTACCTTTTAAAAGAGTTCAACCTGTACCCGCACCATCCTCAATACAGCTAGAGAATACAAATAAAGCTAAACTAGGTATAAGCAGTCAGAAACTAATGTTATTAAGTCTAGGGAATGCCATGTCCGGACCACCACCAATGATAGGTAATAAGAAATTACCAAATCCACCAATTAATGCAGGCATAACCATAAAGAAAATCATTAAGATAGCATGCGCTGTAATGAGACTATTATATAACTGATTATCTGCGATGTACTGAACACCCGGTCCTGATAATTCTAATCTGATTAGTACAGACATTCCTGTACCAACTAAACCAGAAAATAAAGCGAAGATTAAGTATAATATTCCTATGTCTTTTGCATTTGAAGACCAGGTCCACCTTTCCGTACTAAGTGAAGCATTCATAAAAATAAAGAAAAAAACTTTTTTTTTTGTACAATCTTATGGTCTAATCCCCGTCAAAAATTACCCCCATAGAAAAATTAAATAAAAAAGTGAATATCTTATATATCATTTAAAACAAACCTTAAACTTGCTTATTATAAGAAATTTTATTCAATTCATAAAATGGAGTTATAAAATAAATTTATAACCTTCCTTATTGAAGGTTCTAAATTTATTTTAATTTTATATTAATAGCTTTGACTCAATATAAAAACCCGTAAGATTCTTTTTATAGAAGCGCCGCTCGCGGCGATGTCATCGGCGACCGAAGGCCGCCGCCGACTAATTCAACAAAATATTTTTTGCTTAAAAAGGCGTTTACCTATTTTTAAATAAATAACGTTTAATTAAAAAACATAATTTATTTTACAAGGGGTAAGGTGGAATCGAACCACAATTAATGATTTGCAATCAAATAACAGACCTTCTGTAACATACCCCAGAAGAAATTTAAACCGACGCGCGCGTGAATATATTTCACGCGCGCGTAGGTCAGCCACCGTGACTTACGACCTAATGTTAATAATGATATAATTTAAATGTTTATATTTAGTCCCCAAGATGACTCGAACATCTATCAAAATATTAACAGTATTCTGCTCTACCGTTGAGCTATGGCGACTTAGATTTATTGGCTATAGTTAAACAAGTCAATAAATTGTTTATACAAATTATATATTATATATACAAATTATTATAATTAAAATGATAACTTTATTTGATATTTAATACAAACCTTAATTTTAAATTAAAATTTAAATTACTACATAAATTTTTAATTTATATTATATACTATAAGGGATAAAAGATTTGAACTTTTGACATTTTGTGTGTAAAACAAATACTCTACCAACTGAGCTAATCCCTTGTCCAAAGGCTTTCAAGTATAACTTTTAATTAGATTAAACAAATAAATCAGAGTACTTTTAAAATACTGGTAACTCCTAAATACATTAAATTATTTAAAACAAACACAAAATAATAAAAACATTAAAAATTTAATCTATATAACCAATAATTTTATAAAAATTTTTATATAATTTAATATTTCTTTATTATTGAAACTTTAAGACTAACAATAAAATTCTTCTTTATTTTAAAAATGTTTTTAAATTTTAATAATATAAAGAAAAGGTTAATTTTTTTCTATATAAACTACTTATTCACAACTTTCATAGAGGGGAGGAGGCTAGAGGTCCCTCCCCCTTTTTATGGAAAATTTTGATATTCCATGTAGTGCGGGGAGCATGAACCTGCCAACCTATGACGGTAAAATCAAATTGAAACCAAAATGGTGGTTCCCCCCCTATGTTCATTATAAGCTCAAATCTACAAACTGCTAATATAATTAAATTATAACAGAAAATTATTATAAAGAGAACTGATAATGTCATGGACGTAATTCTACGTCCCATGAATAAATTATAATGATTTACGCAATAGTTAAACCAAAATAATAAAATTAATTCATAAATTTTTGAATATAATTTTTCTACTCTAAAATTAATATTATTTTAAAGTTTATAGGGTTACCCTTAGATATTATTACATCAATACGTTATAATATTTACCTATTTTATAGTTGCAAATTTTATTTGTTCATGAAAATATTTTTTCAATTAGAAATAATATTAGTTATTATTAATTTTTAATTTTATTAAATAATCTAATAATTTATCTACGTTATTTTCTTTAAGAATTTCGTTCCTCCTACAGAGGAGCTCATGAAATTCATTCACGGCGTCTACGGCGCGTCCGAATTTCTAACTTTAACTTTACTGAATATAACAAAACCTTATAATGATTAATAAAATTACTCAATTCGTCTAAAGATACACCTCCTTTGGTATAAAAAAAATTATTATATAAATCCATTTCATCTTTATTAAAATTTATAATCTCACTATTATAATTTATATTATCCTCATTTTTCACATCTTCATCACTTTCTGAATAAGGATCTACACCTGATATAACAATATTTTTATTTTTAACGTCGCTTATATCAAAAATCCTTACAAAACTTATTTCATTATTAAAAATTCATTTTTCATTATATTCTTCATTTACAAAAGATGACTCTAATTCATTAATTTTTTTTTAATTCATTTTTAATATAATCATAAATTTCAGAATTTAAACCAATAGAAGAACTATAAACTACATGACAAAAATAAACACTGAGATATTAATGTATCACCTCTCCTGTTTAAAGGAACTACAGAGGTATAGTAAGTATAAAATAATAAAACAAACTCTGAATTTTCTTTAAACTATTCAATGACTAATTTTATTTTAATATTTTCATCTAAAACACAAGGTAAATAAATAACATTTTCATAATCAGTAATTAATTTTTCCATAAACAATAGTAAAATACAATACTAGTTTATAAAATAAGGTAATCATAAATTTCATGAAAATACTAGATAAATTTTCACATAGTATTAAATATTTAAATAAATATAATATATTTATTTAAAATTAGTATAAAATTATACTAACCGTCTATATCAACTCGGGATATTTATTTTTTATTTCCAAAGCTTTATTTTCAGCCAATTAAGCTTTATATTATACTAGTAATTAAAAACTTTCTAATGGTGTACTAGAAAAATGAAATTTTTGTATAGTTTACCACCATCTTTATATTTAACTACAGTTTTAGATAAAGTATTAAAAATTTTTATTAAATCTTAATATCTATCCAAACTTTTAAACTTAAAGTATTAGCATTATAAACATATGCAAAACGTAAATGTAAATCACTAATGAGTTTTTTTGTTTTCCTCTGTTAGATTTCCCAAACATAGGATTAATGTTATATTATTAATTATATTGGCGCGCGCGTTACACGCGCGATAATCAGCGGACGCCAAGTTTAAAAAACTTAAAAAATTAATTTTTAAGTGGCGCCCGCCGATCTAAATATTTTTATTTCAAATTAATTAAACCCAATTCTTTATTTGTTAACCACCGCTTTCAAAAAAACAATAAAAAAAATTCTAATACAATAAAAGAAAATCATCTGAACCGTATTTTTTAAAAGCATTTTGCAAATGGATATTTAAATTATAACCTTTAGTATGATCATAAATCTTAACCCAAAAATTAACAGTAATACCTAGATTCATTTTCCCTATAACATTAGATTTAAATGTGTATACGCCAGATAATCCGGTTAATTCTTTTCTAATTAAATCAAGATTATCTTGATTTGTAATATTTTTATAAACTATTGCAGCATTTAAATATTTTAGATCCAGAATCATTATTATTTCATGTTTTTAAGAAAAAAGGTAGGGAATAAAAGACTTACAGGTAATGCCTCAGAAGAATATAAAATACAAGGAGCTAAGAAAATAAATGCAAATAAGAGAGGTAAAAGAACTGTTCAGCAAAATTGCATAAGTTGATCATAACGAATACGAGGCATAGATGCACGAGCCCATACAAATCCAAATACAACAAAACAAGATTTTATACCTAGTACTAATCCATTTAATAAACCTATAATTATAGGATGGAATTCTATAATATAAGAAAATTGTTCTTGTACTTCTTTCATACTATTAAAAACATTAAATAACAATCATATAAGATCATTAATAGTATTTAATAATAAAAAGAAAGGAAAGTTATAACCGCCAAAAAATAAAATTGATGTAAGAATAGACATCAATAATATGCTCCCGTATTCTGCTAAAAAGAAAGAAACAAAAGGAACAGAAGAATGCTCAGTAAAGAAACCAGAAACTAACTCAGATTCAGCCTCTGCAAGATCCATGGGCGCACGATTAGTCTCGGCTAGAGCTCCTATAAAAAATACTATAAATATAGGAATTAACGGTATTACATATCAAGTATGTGTTTGATCTTCAATAATAACAGATAAATTTAAATTTCCTGTAAAAAGTATTATTAATAAAATTGCTGAACTTAATATTAATTCATAACTAATTAATTGTGCTGTACTACGAAGTGACCCTAAGAAAGCATATTTTGAATTAGCAGATCATCCAGCGAGAAGAATTCCGTAAGTTGCTATAGAAGATACTGCCAAGAGATATAGAATACCTAAACTAAAATCAGACACCGCTAAACCAGGACCAAAAGGTATCACTGCGTAACCAAGAAGAGAGAATACTAAAGTTATTACAGGACCTAAAAAAAATAATATTAAATTTGCTTGTGTAGGTGAAACATATTCTTTTAATATTAATTTTAATGCATCTGCGAATGCTTGAAGAGTTCCTCATACCCCCACGATGTTAGGTCCCAATCTTCTTTGCATACTACCCAAAGTTTTTCTTTCGGCTACTGTAACAAAAGCAACACCTATTAAAACAGGAAGAAGTACAAATAAATCATCAATAATAGAAAAAAACGTAGGATTCATTTATTTTTATTTATTTTCCTAATATTTTACTTATTTTATTTTCAGGATTATTAAATTTCAGTCTTATAATGAAGAGATAGGGAGGGGGAAGGATTAAAGAATAATAAACCTTAATAAAATAACAAAGCCAAATTAATTTTTAAATAATTTTTTATCTCACCAATTAAAGCCCCTGGGCTAGCTTACCGTCCGGCCCGGATGTAAACCTTAATAAAAAAAATTAAATTACTTTGAATAAAAATTAGGTTAATAATAATTAGCTACATTATAAATTTTATAACTTAGGAACGTAATCTAAATTTTAAATCGCGAGGGCCTCTCAAGGCGCGGAGCGCCTATCGCTTCTACTTAAAAATATTTAGCCAAATAAAAGTTCTAAAAATATAATGTTAGAATTATTTACTATTAGTGATTTGTATGTTACTTAATTACCTTATAATTTTATATTATAACATCAACTTAAAATTACTTTGCTTTGCGGTGAGTAAACTAATTAACATTTATTGTAAAATTATTCACCTTTAAAAAAAATTTTTTTAAATTTGCTTTATGTTTACCCTATGAAATAAGCAAAGAATAATATTCATCTGAAAATAATATATACACTGAAAATATAAAAAATCGGCCGATTTTACTTAAATTTATTATTAAATATAATCATTACTTTTTAAATCTACTTAAAGAAGGCTGACATCGCTAAGCGCTCCTATAAATAAGTTTAATTTATATTTAATTTAAGGATTTTCAAAAAAGTGGTATAAACCTTAAAAATATATTAAAATATTACCTTTTAATATTGATAGGATAGATTATTTAAAATAACTTCATTTTTTATAATAAAAAACTTTATTAAAATAATGAACAAATTATTTTACAACTATTAACTTTTATTCCAATATAAAAATGGAAAATTATTAAAGTGACAAATATTTTAAAAACATAATCAGTTTAATTCACTTTATTAATTGATATATTATATAAATTTAATTTTAAATTATACAGGGGGCTTCACAGTATGCCTCCTCCCATAACAGCGCAGCAGCGCACAAAGTGCGCTGCGCGCCGCTTAATAAAGTATTAGAATATGTAAAACATTGTTTTTATTTTAATTAGATTTAATTTTATTCGATTAAAACAAAACTATATAAACAATATAACAAACCAAACCTTAAATTATATTTTACTAAATTTATTTATTTTTTTTTTTATTTACATACAAGATTGAATTAATAAAAAATAAACTTATTTCATTACACAAAAGAATAATTAGGATTATAGGACAAAGGTAAGTAAAATTCGTAATAATAATTTTATTTTTTAATTTAATTATTTGTAATCGTAAAATTTAAAATTTATAATAAATAAGCCAAAAATTTTTAGACCAAAATCCTATTCAAGATTCGAACTTGAATTTAAATATTAGAAGTATTTTGCTTTGCCATTAAGCTAATAGGACTAAACATACGCCTAAATCGCAAAATGAAAAACTCCTCACACTTTAAAGCTTCTTATTCTTAACCCACTTTCCTCCCCCCCAAAAACCCCCGATAAATTTATTTTGAAAATTATAAAAATTTTTTTTATAAATTACTTTTTTTAAACTTTAAAAAGTTATTGACCATTTCTCCCCCCCCCTTTAAAAATTAATTTTAAATAAAACTTTATGTTGGAGTGATTCGAACACTCAATTTTAAATACCAAAAATTTATGACTTGCCTATTAGTCTACAACATAGGTAGTGAAATATTTTTTCTAAAAAATTTTTAATTAATCTAAATTAATCTTTTTCTTGATTAGTAAAAAGACGAATAAAGATATTTTCAAGTTATTTAATAATTTTTTACTCTTTTGAAAAGAAAAATTTTTTATACAATTTTTTGATTGTTTCGAAGATACGTAAATTACAGTTCTTAATATTTAAAACTAAATCAGCAGATAAGAATTATATTGTCCTTTATGTTAAAAATTTAAGACGTCCGTGCGCCGGGGAGGGCGCGAGAATGTCATCGCGCCCGCTACGCGGGCGCGCCGACTATTCTTTGAAAGGGACTTTTAGATCCATTAGGTCTAGTATTATCATTAGATTTTTTTTTAGCGTCGTGCGCAAAGCGCGCGCTACTATGCATCGCTCCAGAGAAGCAATGCTTCCGTAACGCTATTAATATTTTAGCGAATACTTCTTGTAACCCTTACTTGAACCCACTATTTTTAATATAATATACTCGGGTTTATGAAGAGATCGGCGCGCGCGCGACGATCATAGGGTGCCTTAGCTGCCCCACCTATTTATATAATATATTGCTCTTATAATTATATTAGGTTACAATATTCTAATATTTCAAATGTAAAATTTGAATATCCGTGTGTAGAAAAAGCAACGGGCGCGAAGCGTCCGTTGCGAAGGAGAGAGGGGCTCTAAAAGTCCTTTTGCTTTATATAAGCATTTTGTTACGATAATTTCTTATAATTTTATTATTATAATAAATTTTAAATCTATTACTAATGTCAACACTACTTCCTATATAAATTACCGTTTAAACTATTAATTCACCTATAAATTCTATATATTATTAATCTCCTCTCTTGATTTAAACCTATACTTAAATCTAAACTTATCATTTTAATTTATATCATTATCTTTAGATTGCTTATCCACCATTAACTACTTTATTTTTAAAGTATATCAATATATTAAATTGGTAAAATTACAATAATTATAGTATATTTATTTTCTATTTTCACATTATCATTTTTAAATTAACATTATCTACAACATCCACTATCATTACCGTAATTTATATTAATCTACATAATCACCGTAATTATTACAATCGAGCGAAGCTCGATTGAAATTAATATTTTTATTTCATCATTTTAATATATTTCGAAAATTTAAAAATCAATATTTCATAAATTTTTGTTTTGATTTTTAAATTTTTCCATTTATTTAGTACAGTAACGTTTAAATATTATATATTTAATGATTTAAATTTGATATATTTTGTTTTATTATTTTCTTATAATCTATTTTTCTTATATATTCATTGATAAAGTTTATCATCGTGATTAACATATCCTTTATATATTTTAATTTTTCACTCGCCAAACCCCTTTATAAAATTTATAATCACTAAGTCTACATTATAAGCATATATATTCCGATGTTTTTGTTGTTAATATATTATAATTAAACACTTTAATATACTATTATTTTTGCATAATAAAGATACAGCCGCCGCTTTTCAATGGTGGCTGAAGCACCAGGGCGCGCGCCCTGGTGATTATTAACTAAAAGTTTACTATCTAAAAAACATCGTTAAAATTTATTTGATTTTATATTATTCAGAAACAATAATTTCTCTTTAAAAAAAAGCTTTTTTTTTAGATATAAAGTCAGCAATGTAACAATTTAATTTTTATTTTACGGGTGGCGAGACTCGAACTCACAAGGTTTTCACCAATAACTCCTAAGGTTACCATGTTTACCAAAATTTCATCACACCCATTAATCAATATTTATTTAAAAGATTTATGATATATGCTAGGTTTAAACATTAAGTCTTTATTATTCCCTCAATGGTTTATTCAAAAAATCATTAAAGGTTTTTTTTTTTGTTTAGTATAAACATACCCTACCATGTAAGCATTAAAATCATAAAATTTTTAAAGTATGTTAAATATAAACAAATTTAAGTACTTAATTTTATGCATTTAAGATTTTGCTGATTAATATTAAATAATATTATGGGCTTTACCCCCACCCCCTTTATTATTGATAAATATAAATTTATTGTTTATTTAATTGATATAAAATATTGCTCAAGATAAGATTTGAACTTACAGCCTAAACATCTTCAGTGTTCCGCTCCACCAAATTGAGCTTCTTGAGCCTTAATTGTTTATATTAATCTACAAACGAAGTTTGTGGCCCCCCTCCAAGAAAATAAGACTAAAACCTTAAAATTAGTTATTTAAATTATATAAATTAATTTTTAGCGTCGTGCGCGCGAAGCGCGCGCAACGATGCATCGCCCAGGGCCCTGGGCGATGCATAAAGCCTTTAAACACAAAAATTATGATAATAAATTTTTAATTATTTTATAACAAATTATAATTTTCTAAACCTATTCATTTTTATTTTTATGATAAAACAGTATAAACTTAGTATCAAAAAATAAAAACAACGAGAAGGGCTCTTCTAGAGCCCGTCACTTTAAATATCATATTCATCGTCACAACATTATCTAACTATGATTTTTTTATGAAGCGAGGGACCCTTTTATCAAAAAATAATAAAAATATTTAAATTCTTAAATGAATTTTAGAGAAGATTATAAAAAAATTATATAATTATTATAAAAATTTCATGGAGATATCAGGATTTGAACCTGAAACGTCGATATGCAAAATCAAAGTTTTACCAATTAAACTATATCCCCCTCTTTACTGGTTTGCTACCCTTACAGTGTCCAGTGACTGAATAAAAACAAAAATAAAATAAAAAAAATCAAATAAGCTTAACTTTTAATAAATTACCACGCAAAGTCAGGTAATTTATAATCTTTTTATAGCTACGACCCCCCCCCCCTTTATATAATTTAAGAGATTGGCTGAGTTAAGCCAGTCTACTCCTTCGTTCTTTTCATTCATTTTTAATAATCGATACTTAAAAACCTAAAAATATAAATTTTAATTTTTGCTTATTTTAAACAATATAAATTAATTAATTTACAAAAAATCAAATATCTCGGGAGGAGAATAAGATTAAAAATTTTAAACCAAATTTTGGTTGTCATTTTTCCAATGAAGAACTTAAAAGTTTAATTTAATATAAGTTTTATTTTTCTATCTAAAAATATAAAAATATTACTTATAAATAATAACCATATAATGATACTACAGTTGCGTATCAAATATATTACATATTTTAATTAATTTACCCCTTAAAATTGTATAAAATACAAAAAAAAATAATTATTATTACACCTATACAGAAAATAAAGAAAGATAAACTTATAACGATACAAAAGAAAAACAAATAATTCTTGCAATAATATTACAAACTGATTGAATCAAAGTATTAAATAAATTATAATAGTATTATATAAGCTGTTTTTACTACAATGTACTTTTATAAGACATCCGCATGCTCTTTTATTTTAATATAGTTACGAACATATTCATTTACATTAATAAATTTCGCAACGATGATATAGATGAAAACTTAAATTTATTCAGTTTCATTGATAATTGCAATGACAGCTTTATAATTAGTATTATTAATTGACTATTATTGTTTAGTTTCAAATGAAGCGCATAAGCGCTTCATTTGTTTTATGAATAAATTTCTTAGATGATTCATTATATTTAAAGACTGATTCCTTAGAATCTTTAGCCATCAGAGGACGAAGCCCATCCGATGGCATCGCGTGACACCATTTCGGCGACGCCTCTATATTTTGAACTATAGTCTCCCTTCTATGTAATAACTCCCTTTTAAAGGAAAACTATAAAGGTAATTTGGCAAGCTTTTACATCTCAAAGTAATTTTATATTTCAACATATTTAAGATTAGAAAACTACCAAGTTTCTTATAAAAATAATCACCATCCGAACAAATTAGATGTCAAACACACCTGATTGTTTTAATTTTTAAGGATCATCGCGAAGCGATGCGTATTACTAATTACAATAAGGAATAAGAATACAATAAAAATAATGTAGGTAAATTGCGAAAATAAAGTTAAATCCAAATTAAATAAGACTCGGCCGCCGTTTATCAGTGGCTGAGTCAGTATTACATCCGCCGGCTTTATACCCGCCCAAAAAGGTCCTTACCTAAGGAGTGACTTGAACACTCATGAGTTTTCTCAGGAAATCTTAAGTTTCCCCTGTATACCAATTTCAGCACTTAGGTTGTAGGAATATTAAATAGAATATTAACATATAAAACTTAATGTTTATATATTTATTATATAATAATTATTTTTCTTACTAAATAAAAAATAAGCAACCTACTCTCATTATCCTGTCTACTTATCCCAGTACTCGAGTTATTAGAATAATTACTAAATATTATAATATTATTAATTACTCTAATTTTTTTGTAAAAAAAATAAAAACCAATTATTAAATTAAACTAATAGTAAATTATTATAAAATTTAATAAGGCTAGAATGGCTTGAACACTCATCTAAGCTATTATGAGCAGCTTGCTTTACCAATTAAGCTATAGCCTTTAAACAATAAATTAACAGAAAGTTAATAATTAACTTAATAAAATTTAAAGATATCTTTTTTATGCGGACAGAGGAATCGAACCTCATGACAATTGGTCATGAGCCAATCATGTTACCACTACACCAATCCGCTATTGTTAACATTTTGTTTTATTTCCTGTTTTATAAAAACAAAAGAGTAAAAAAAAAATAAACTTTAAACAACACTTTATAATAATGTTTAGCTCAAGGGGAGTTCGAATCCCCACCCTAGTAGTGAAAGTACCATGTCTTAACCTATTTGACTATTGAGCCTGTAAAATTTGTTAAATAATTGATTATGAAACTTTATTATTTTATTTTATTCGCAAAACTTGCGAATCATCACGTATATAAAGCGCAATGGTATTATTAAAACCATTAAACAGAATGAATTAGATAGGATAATCGAAAATTACTTTAATTTTTTTTAATATATCTTTATAAGGTTTAATTTGATTACGTTTAAAATACAGAAACCTTATAGTAGATTTTCATAAAACCCTACATAACTTTTACTATTTGATAAATTAATAGGTAGATACTATATCTTCCCTTTGTTTTAGAGTCGGCGCGCGTGATATGCGTGCTGACTCAACCGACAAAGCCCCCCCCGGGGGGGGTCGAGTCTATGTTATTTGAGTATCGACATTAGTATAAATTGTTGTAGAAAACAGAAAATAAAGTATAATTTAAGTTTATAAATAAAAAAGTATAGCCAAGAACTATAATTCATTTTTTATAAAAAATTATAAACTTAATTACCCTTAGCGAAATTACATAAATTATAACCCTTAAATCATCTTTTCTAATATAAAACTCATCAAGTATTAATAATGCCATAATAATTAGAATAATAAATTGCACCTAACTTATAAATAAATACACAAAACAATCTAAAAATTTAAATAAGTACTTTTTTATTATTTTTCTTATAAAAACTATTTAACTAATCCATTTATTTATATTAAATTTTCATAAATGAATATTATTATTTATAAATTTATAGAAATAAAAATTTTAATAATAAGAAAGCTCTTGGCCACCCCCCCCCC